>JBBBDQ010000991.1:3552500-3657500 GCA_037127315.1 Ascarosepion bandense
GAATAGAATTTTTTTTCTGCATAAAATAGACGACTGCTTTTGTTTTATGTCAAAATCCATTAATTGCAAATACAATGGACTTGACGATCAAAAACACGCAATGGGAACAAGTGCCACTCGTGGCACATTCCCAAGACCTGTCATCTCCAGACTATCATTATTTATCTGGCCCGCAGTTCTAGAGAGTTGGATATATCGAAATATTCCTCAAAGAATTCATCGACCAAAACCAGAAATCTCTATTTTCGGATGGAAATACCAAATTTATCTGAATAGTAATGGTTATGTCAGTATTAACCATTTCCTTTATAAGAAAATATTCGACATTCATTGAACGAGCAGCCATTGCTACTTTCTGTTACTTTATAAAACTTTTTCTATGTGGTTTGCAGAATTGAATTTTGCTTTTTGTCGAATCCTTCCGTTAACTTTTCTTATTTTCTTTCTAGTTCAGATCTAGAAGCAGCACTCCATTTTTTTATTTGACTTGGCGCTTGTAAAGGTAGAGTATATCAGGAGGAATCAGGTATTTACAGCAGAGGGACAAGCAACGAATTCAGTAATTATACTAAGATTGAAAGCGGCGTAAGACAATGATGCGTCTTTTCACCGGATCTATTCAACTTATACAGCGAAACTATTTTGAGAATCTATGAAGTTATGCCAGGATTCGTCACCAGAGGCCACAATTTAAACAATATAAGGTACGAAGATAATACAGTACTGACAGCAGACACAGAAAAGAAACTAGAAGACCACCTACAGAAGGTAGCTGAAGAGAGTGACAGGAAATGACTACAAATAAATTGCAAGAAAACCGAATGCATGCTCATCAGCAACAAAATGGAGCCCAAAATGCCAATTACAGGTGAGGGACTCTAAAATCAAGCAAGTACAGAAATTTAAGTACCTAGGAAGTGTTCTAACAGAAGACGAAAAGTGCGACACTGAGATCCGAATGCAAATTGGCATGGCGAAAGAAGCATTCCAGAAGTTGAGTAAAGTATTAAGACACAGGACAATCTCGCTAGAAACAAAGAAGAGAGTACTGGATCGCTATGTGATGTCGGTTCTTCAATATGGCAGTGAATGTTCGACAATATCTTCGAAGATGAAGAAAAAACTTCAAGCAGCTGAAATGTGGATCTACAGAAGGATTGTGCGGATATCATGGACCGACTATGTGAACAATGACGAGGTTTTGAAAATGATGGAAACGAAAAGGAAATTAATACTGAGCATCAGGAAAAGATAACTAGAGTTCCTGGGACATGCAGTGAGGAAGGAGCGATTGGAGAACCTGTTACTAACAGGCCAGATAGAGGGAAAAAGAGACAGAGGACATCAGCGGATAACATATTTGAAGGATCTGATGAGGTGGATGACGGAACGAGGGTTGCATGGTGCAAAAGGAGAAAGCGTGCTAAGAGCCACCAGGGACAGGCAGATGTGGAAACCCATGATCGCCTACATCCTGAAAGGACATGGCACATAAAAGAAGAAGAAGAATACAAGAAAAAGATAATTTTTCTAGCATCTTCAACGATGGATAGTATCTATGCGTTCCACTTGAGACCTGCTGTATCGTTATTACCATGGAAAATGGACAAGATACATTTTTTGGTTCCGTCAGGTCTAACTTTAATGGCTAGAACCAGACATGCTAGTTATATAGTAGCAAACTATTCACATCCCTTCTATATTTCATCAGTGAGAAGTAAGTTCTACTTCAACAGATTCTTCCAGCGATCCACAGCCCCGTGTAACAGACGCCCAAGAGCATTTTCCCCCAATCCCTATCCTCTTAAGCTGTTCAATATAGTTAACCGTTATCTTTCTTTCCCATCCATATAAACTACTTTAACGCAACCCTCTACCCAAAATAGACCCCGAACCTCTAACGGGGTGAACTGTATAAAAATAGTCTGGTGTCAATTTTAGTCCCAATAGGTGTTCTAGAAAAGAGACTCGAAATCTTCTCTCAGTTCCAGTATCAAAGGCTACATTCTCGGAAGCCGTTGGAGAACCAGTCGCGGGAAATCGCCAGACCAAGAGATATCCTTCTCTCGTTTTAACACAGTAGGAAGCCGCCCTATAATCTTTCGCAAGAAATCCTTTTAATTGAGACAAAGACTTTTTTAATCGTCTCACTTCAAGCAAAGCAATTTTACCACCAGAATAAAGGGTTTACAGGGAGTTAAATAAAATGAGAAGACTTTTTTTTGGTAGAAATGAGGAAAGGCTGATAAAGAAACAGTATTTAAGAAGACAGAAGTTGACGATTGATATTTCATTTAGATATATTTTTTAAGATTGTAATTATCAGTGAAACAAGAAAAGCGAGACGAAGTTCCACAGTTGGGAGGTGCGAGAAAAGAAACTGTTAGAGCAGAAGTGGGATTTTAATCTAGCTAGTTCAATAAAAGAACAGTGAGACCTAGTTGCCAATCTAGTATAACGTTTAAATTCATGCAAACGAGACACCAAGGAAAAAACTCATCAGAACAATCTACGTCACGTTGGCGAAAAAGTGATTGATGTTGGTCTGTATCGATTACATCGAGACCCTTCTTTGGACTTTGTCTAGAATTCCGAGATATATAGCAGGACACTAAACCAGATATGGCAGAAATATTCACTGTATGGATGAATTGTTAATTTATAATTGCGTATGGCTTCTGACGAGTAAAGGTCTGTTATGACACAATGTAACAACTTTCCTATCAGCAATTGTTTTAATATAATCACCATTTCAAGTCAGTGAAAATCTTGTGGCCAAGAAGGTGCAATGAGTTCTTCTTGCGGTTAATATCATTCATGATGTTGGATATCCAAGCAGTTTTCTGTGGAGATTAAAGTTGAACGGTTTCCTTTTGGAGACATTAAAAATTACAAACCATTCCTTGCCCAAGTTAACAACGAATTGAACGTCATTCTCGAGAACAGCTGCTAATTTTACATTTTTTTTTATACCTTACGGACTTACGGTTAGGACAGGAATAAATAGCTGTGTCAACAGTATAAATACCTGTTTCGAAGCTGATGACATCGGAAAGGTCGATGAATATAAGAAACGTCCTATGTTAAAAAATAGAGTCCTGGTGGACACCCTCATTAATGTGAAATGATCAAGAGGAGTGTCAATTCAACACGGTTTCATTACCCAATTTGCTAAGTAAGAGTGAATTAAGCTGAATATTTATCCAAAGATTCTATAACCTTTAAGCTTGTGCAGAAGTCCAGGATCCCAAACCCTGTCAAATGCTTGTGAGGAAACTAATACTACAGATTGTGCTTAGTCGTTCATATTTAACGCTTGATAAATAAATTAAGTAATAGCATTTAACACATAGTCAATACAAAAATGAATAGTAGATCTATAAATATAAAAGATTGATTCTAAAAAGGAAGTACTTTTGACACGATAAGGTACCAACCTCTCCAGCAGTAAACGTAGCAAATTCACTCCACTTCATGCTAGTGTAAAACAACAAGCCAAGAAGGCTTAGAGCGTTGTTCAGTTGGAGTTTAGCATCAGACATGCTAACAGTAGACAGAAAAGTTTTGTTTTAAACGTGCTAAAATTTACAAAGAATTTTTTGCCCCAGATAACCACTGATTGGAGATCCTTTTTCACTGCAGAAGAATCATAAAACCCTACGCCCTGAAGTTACGTTACATTTAAAATAATATCATGTACTGGCAGGGAGTTTAAATTCAAAGTATCCATTTTTAGAGTGGTTAAACTTTCAAGACTAGAAAGGTCATTCGGCCCTACAAAAAGAAAGAAAAGAATATTTATTAAACCTAGCATGCACAAAATTTACTAACGTTAAGATTGCTATTGTCTTTCTGGGATTTACGAAATTTTTTTTCCGTCAGCATACGTATTGGAAAGTACCACAAAATTATAGGACGGGCTGAATCAAGACGCAACTTATAAAACACCCTAAATTATTGTGAGAGACTGAATTCACACGTCATCATAATCGAGG
Organism: Ascarosepion bandense; assembly: GCA_037127315.1. Lineage (NCBI taxonomy): Eukaryota > Metazoa > Mollusca > Cephalopoda > Sepiida > Sepiidae > Ascarosepion > Ascarosepion bandense. The sequence continues at coordinate 3,556,496 of JBBBDQ010000991.1, forward strand.
CCTTGTTTAAAATTTTAATGATATGCTTTCTCCCAGAAACTGTAACTACGTCTCGCTCAGCGAAGCATTTAAAAAAATAATTTCCCCCCCAGGCAAGGCGGGAACGCGACTAGTGCGCAGAGGCTTACAGTTGAATGATATGGTTAAACAAATCAGTCTTTCACTGTATGTCATATGCATATTGGACCAAGTGGTGAGTGGTTTATATAGCAAGCTGGGATGTTCCATTTTGCTACTCGCTGCTGACCTTGAGCGGGATCTACACTCTGTGGTGAACTGGGGCAAGAAGTGGCTTGTCAACTTCAATTCATCTAAGACCAAGCTGTTGTCTGTCAACCTTTACATGCAACCTCTCCTGCCTCCCATAAGCATGGACCAAGCGATTCTCCCGGAGAGTAATACACTACGCCTCCTCGGACTTACCCTGTCCTCAGACCTCAAATGGAACCACTATATTGAATCCATAGCAAAATCTACTGCTAAGAAGGTTGGGTGACTATGTCGATCCAGGATGTTTTTTCCACCTGAATCCATCCTGCATATATACATGTCAACCATCCGTCCGTGCATGGAGTACTGCTACCATTTATGGTCAGGTGCTCCTGCCGTTCTCCTCAGTGTTCTTGACAGGCTCCAAAGGAGAGTCTGTAATGTGATAGGAACTGATCTGGCGACTCGACTGCAGCCACTTCCCCATCGTCGAAATGTGGCCTCCCTTTGTCTCTTCTATAAATACTTTCATGGCTTCTGCTCGGACGAACTTAAGTCACTGATGCCTCCTCAACAGGTGTTTACTCGTGCAACCAGACTGGCAACTGGGTCCTACCCATTCACAATCAGGTTAGCCAAATGCAGACGACAATTCTACTCCTTCAGCTTCTTCTCTCGCACTTCCCGCCTGTGGAACTCGCTCCCGTATTCTTGCTTTCCTGACGGCTACAACCTTCAGAAATTTAAATGCAAAGTCAATACTCATCTACTAACCACTGGACTCTAGCTATCTCCCCACTCCTGTATAACCTTCCTTTTCTCTCCACCTATGTATCTGTCATCGCACTTGCTTTCTATTGTTCCTTTCTAACTAGTTTGTACTCCTCACTCTTTTCTAATTAATCTTTTTACATTTATGTAACCCCCTGCACATCAGTGGCGTTTCCGCCTTGCTCGGGGTGAAATGATTAAAAAAAAAAGAACTTAGAGAAAAGCTATTCTCTGGGTTCTGCTTTGATAAATAAATAGCCATCATTTGGCCATGAGCATCTTAACTCTGCCAGTCAGTAAAATGCCATACGTGATACGCGGGTGATCATGTCTCGAAAGAGACATGACTGTCTGTGTAGAAGATTTTCACGCAAAAAGTTTCTGTTCTTTTATGCGGTAGACTGGTTAGCAACCAAGTTTATAGAACCCAATCTGTTCTGCTTTTAACCTATGTCTGGAGGGAAAATAGTATTTGAGCGTAAGTGAATGCAATTAATTCAACAAGCATTCGAACAAGGATCTCCGATTTCTCGTTCTGAGGCGACATCCACTGCACCACAACGCACAACCTGAGTACAGGGTCTGTATTAAGTTACAGCCTGATCTCCCGTCTGCCAACTGGATGCTAGTTGGAGAATTACCTTGCGAGGGTAAGTATTATATTTTTTATTCTACAACTGTGAGAGAAGAAACTGTTAGCATAGATCCTACGGTTACATCTTGCCATTTCTTCTGTCAAGAAACCTTTCCGCCAATGTAGTACTGAGATTAAATTCATAAAGAGGATTAAAAAAAGCTGCGTGGAACATAATTGATGAGCTTCATTAAATGGATGGTAGACAAGGTTTGGGAGATATATAAAAGAAGTCAAAACTTATTAAGAGCTACCATAGACAGAAACATGTAGAGGGTAATGATTGCTTGTTGAATTCTACATAGAGGAAATTTCACTAAAAAAATTACTATTTATTTCAAGAAAGAATGAATGATAGACTTATAAATTAGGAAGATAGATTCTGGTGAGAAAAATTGTCTAGCGCCAAACAGGGAAACAAATTTCTTAGCAAAGGACCAAGCAATTGATTCTATAAAATCATTTAACTTCATGTCATCGGAAAACATTAGTTTAACTAGCAATGAAGCAATCTCCTAAAGGTTAACCTCAGCAATGTTGATGAAATGCAAAAAAATTTCTCCTAAGTTATACGAATTTTTTTTTTTCAATATTAATTTGTTTCAAAAATGTTTGGCTTATTTCAACGTGAATTTACTGTTCAATTGCAGAGAGTCTGCATCTCCTGCTAAGGTTTTGATTTTGAATAACGATTAACACAATAATTAAAGCGTAATCACTTTATCTACATTGTTCGGACTGTTATCCTCATCATTATTATCATGTTTACAATGTTTCCGCCGTTCTACGCTCCGTTCTTCATCAGGTACTAGAAATTTCTAACCTAACCCTCCTTTTTATTCGGAATTAGCTTTGCACAGTGGTGAGAATGATATACCCCAGTGGTCAAAATAAAGGATTCAGTTCGAAAATTCTAGTACCTGAAGAAATCCAGAACGTGCAACAGCCGATACCTCGTAAATATGGCAATAAAAATGAGAATAACAGTTCCAAAAATGTAAATAATATAAATTATACTGCATCTCAGAAGTATAGACAAATAACTTGTTTCTTTCGAAGAATTGAACATTACATTTTTCCGAACATTCTATGCAGTAATGGGATTTGTAGACGTTGGAACCGCTCATTAAAATTAAACAAATTCTTCATAGACGTAGTTTTCTTTTATATCCAGTTAGTTAAGTGCCATACGTGATACACGCTTAGGCGATCATGTCTCAAAAGAAACATGACTGAATTGCCAAAAGATTATGCCGCAGTAGGTTGCAGTTATTTTCTGCAGTAGTCTAGTTGCCAGCCAAGGCTATAGAACCTAATCTGACCTGTTATTTTATATCCGTTCTCCCCACCCCAGCAAAAATATTGACGCATATTTTTAATTTCATGATCCGTAAAAGAGAACAGGTTTCAAAAATTATTTAGACTTAAACTGTCTTTCTGTCACGTGCTGTGTGTCTTCAGCACGCAAACGATCATTGCCCTCTACATCTTTCTGTCTATGGTAGCTCTTAATAAGTTTTGACTTTTTTTTATATATCTCCCAAACCTTGTCTACCATCCATTTAATGAAGCTCATCACTTATGTTACACGCAGCTTTTTTAATCCTCTTTCCCTGAATATGCAATGTGAGTATCAAATTTTCCAAGCCATTTTTTTCATTACGTGCCACAGAAATTTTAAGTGTCTCTTCCTGATGTTAAGTATAAAATTCCTGTTTTTGTTTCCATTTTCACTAAAAACTTGAGGCATCAGTAGTAGTAATAATAGTTTCATTCACATCAGAAGACGCACTTGGTACCGCAGAAACTTTAAAAAATCCTACATGTATCTAAACTTATTTATAAATGGAACTTTGTGTGTGAGTGTTTGTATGTGTGTGTGTCTGTGTGTGTGTTCGTTACTTATAGACTCCGAAACGGCTGAGCCGATATTCTTGAAAATTTACACAGTTGTACTATAAGCGTCTGCGAGTGTTCTTAGCTAGGCTTTGTGTCGAGGTACCCCCGATAAATATCGAAAATCGATAATCGAAAAAATCGGATTACAGAAGGAGTGGTCCGATTTTAATCAAATTTGATACACTCATAGACAAAGACACAAGAAACGATATTCAGAAGTTTCACGGTTGCAGTTCTTACAATAGTGAAGAAAATCGATAATATATATATATATATATATATATATATATATATATATATATAAAGGCAAGATGTTTGTGTGTGTGTCTGTTTATTTGCCTGTATGTCTGTATTTTTTCAGCTATTATATTTTAGTTTTAGCTTCGTCTCAGCCATGATACCATCTACTCAGAGGACTTATTTAGCCTTCAAAATTCAGTTTATCATGAAAAAAAACTTATTTGATATCGATACCAGGAAATCAAATTTGATTTACATCCATTCATTTTTCTTTCAGTCTAGGGTTTCGCTTTAACTGAAATCAACTATTGCTTTTTAGTCTTTCCTGTCAATGTCCAAAGAGTCTGAGCTCCAGGACCATGAATTATTTTTAAATCTTTCATTACACCCGAGCAACGCCGGGCTATATTGCTAGTATTTTCTAAAAGTATACATAATCCCCACTTTCTAACGATTTCTCTTGAGCAAGTCTGATTTTGGTTGATTCTGTAGAGAAACATATGTTCATTGTGACATATTAATTAACCAATCAAATATTTTTGTTTTGTTTTCAAAACTTTTTAGCTTGTGCGTCGATAATCACTTCTATCTTTAATGTGCCAAATCCCTTCAGAACGTAGGCGATCATGGCTCTCCACATCTCCCTGTCCCTTGTCGCTCTTAATAAGTTTTGCCTTTTTGTTACTTCTCCCAAACTCTTTTCTACCATCCATTTTCTCAAGCACATTATGTATGTTACGCGCACCTTTTATGTCTTTTCTTTCTCCTTCTGTCATGTGGGTATCAGGTTTTCCAGGCCTTCATTCCTCATTACGTATCCTAGAAAGTTCAACTTCTCTTCCTGATGTTAAGTATAAGCTACATTTTTGTTTCCACTCTTTCCAAAAGCTCGTCGTTGCTAGCATGTTCCATCTATAGTATCCTCATCATCCTTCTGTAGAACCACCTTTTCGTTGCTCCAAGTCTTTCCGTAATTTTTATGATATCGTTCAGCATTCGCTGCTATATTGAAGGACCGACGTCACATAATGATACAGTATTCCGAGTCCAACGAAATTGTCCTGTTTCTCAATATTCTCAGCTTCTGGAAGTAAACTCAAAAATTGACAAATTTATACTTTTTACCCTTGCTAAAGAAATTTCCGATGACGAATCCACGTGTAAGATTTCGTCACATTTTCCACTCGTCTGAAGATGAACTCTTCACCACTGGCCAGTGACACGAAATATAGTTTCTTTTTTTTTAATTTCTGCTCCTTCAAGTCTTTAATTCATCTTTGAGGAAATTGTCCAGCATTCGCTGCCATATAGGGGGACATATATCACATAGCAGTTCAGTACTCTTTTCTTTGTTTCCAAAGAAATTTTCCTGTCTCTTAACACCTTGCTTAGCTTTTGGAGTGTGTCCTTGGACATTCCAATACGCATTGGAATCTCATTATCGACTTTCCGTCCTCTGTGAGAACGCAATTATTTAAATTTCTGTACATGCCTGACTTTAGTATTTCCAACCTGTAACTGGCATTTTGGTCTCCTCTTTTTCCTGACAACTAAGATCTTTGAAAAAGGCAAATGTAGCGTCACTCGTCATTTTATATAGTTTTGAAACCTGTTCTTTTATTGTCTTTCCTTGTCACTAAAGCTTTCTCATTTCTCTTGTCTACATGTTCTTCAAAGCCATGGCGTTTTTCTCAGCATCCGTCTGTAAAACCACAATTCTGCTGCTTCAAGTCTTTTCCAAAATTTTAATATCAAAGTGGGCCGATATGTTTTCTTCAAGTTGTGGCATTTCCACAGTAAATACACGGTTTCTAGTCGCAAGGGTATTTATCAATTTTCTATCTCATATAAGTGCGTTTTATCAAGATTTCTTACTACTCTGGAGGTGTGCCAACATAAGATTATTTTTTATAAATACATTTATTTGTGACGTAACTCGTACTTTAGACAGGTGCATAATTTCTACTATGTTCGATTCAAAGTTAAAATTCCAGTACTCCTTAAGCTGATTTCAAGGTAGACAGGCTTTGCCTACTTGTAAGATTAGGGCAGCATAATCTCCTTTATGTGTTTCTTATTCACCCGGCCTTGTGTCAGATAAAGCTTGTCAATATTTAAGCACCTTTCTTTTCTTCAGGTAGGTAATAAAAACAAAAGGTAATATTTTATTTACATCATTTATACATGTGCTATCGTCCTTAATATTTGTTGCTGTTATATCAGCGTTTTGTCGTTTCGACCGCTGGTCTTCATCAGGTATTTGTTGAACCGGGTAGTCTTCAGAGAATTTTGAACTAAACCCACCTTTTTTTATCAATTTACAGGGTTTGATTGCGCACGTCCAGAAATATCTCGTCTGCTTCTTATTTAGGAAAGCTTAATGATTTCGAGGATGTGGGAACGAGAAATCAGGGAGCCGAGTTCAAATTCCATTTCAATTCCTTGCATTCACTTACGCACAAATACTCTTGGGAAATATATTAATCCGTCGGTTTCCTCTAGTTATGGTTTAATGTTGTGGAGTAGTTTTCGCACTGAAGGTTATAATCGTGCTATGTTGGTTGCTAATCGACTTAACGCACCCAGAATGTTAGTAATGTTAGAACTTGGTAATCTTCTACTGAAAGCTGACTCCTTAGTATTCGGCTAACTGTCGACTAATATCAACTGCTTAGTATTTCTGCTGAACTCCAATAGAAGTCTAAAGAACGCCTAAGAACTTCCCCCGTTAACTTCCTGTTAACTCTTATTAATAAGGGAGATTCCATTATCTGAGGAATAGGTGTGTTTCCCTATAACAGCTAAATAACAAGACATATAGGGTTCTATAGCCGTGGCTGGCAATCAGTCTACCGCAGAAAGTAATGGCAAGCTACTGCGGGATAACCCTCTGCCCAGTCAGTCATGTCTCGAAAGAGACATGATCGCCCAAAGCGTGTATCACGTATGGCACTTAACTAACAGACTGAATGATTGCTTACCACGTTACAATCGAGTCCAAGAAAACATCGAAAATTTCTGAAACAGCAGTAAAAAATTTAAAATTTATCCGCATGTAAATAATGTCAATAAAGGTCGTCGTCGATTTATGAGCACGATTGATTACAGTCGACAGTTCGTAAATCGATGTGGTCATAAGTCGGCATGTAATTAATTTTCCAATCTTTTGATATTTCTTTCGGCATTATTGTGTTGTTACAATACTTACGATTTCGTTACTTTTTATACAATTTGTTTAATCTCTTTACAATTCTTTCTTGTTTTCCAATTCGTAAAGTTTTAACCAAATACTGCAGAAGAGATATTTGTTAAACATAGAAACAAAACACGATACAAATGTAAAATACAGAAAATATTGAAGTTGCAAACCATACCAATGTACATGCAAATACAAAAGAACTTATGTTTTAAGAAAAGTTTCAAAGAAGCAAGCGGATTCGGGTTAAAGACTGTTGTACGGTGGTCATCAGGACAAAAAAGCAGCCCAAAGTGCCAAATACAGGTGGGTGGGGTGTTAAAATCAAGCAGGTACAAAAATTTGAATATCTGGGAAGTGTTCTAACTGAAGACGGAAAGTGTGACACAGAGATCCAAAGGCGAATTGGCATGGCAAAAGACGCGTTCCAGATGCTGAGTAAAGTATTAAGACACAGGAAATTTTCACTAGAAACAAAGAAGAAAGTACTGGATTGCTATGTGATGTCAGTTCTTTATTATGGCAGTGAATGTTGGACAATATCGTCAAAATGAAGGAAAAACTTGAAGCAGCTGAAGGATGCTGCGGATATCTTGGACCGAGCATGTGAGCAATGACGAGATTTTGGAAATTATGGAAATGAAAAGGAAATTAATATTGACCATCAGGAAAAGACAAATGAAGTTCCTGGGACACGCAATGAGGAAGGAGGGCTTAGAGAACTCGATCTAACAGACCATATAGAAAGAAAAAGAGACAGAAGAAAGCAGCGGATAACATATTTGAAGCGCCTCAGCAGGTGGATGACAGAACGTGGGCCGAGAGACGTTACAGGAGAAAGAGTGCTGAGAGCCACAAGGGATAGGGAGACGTGGAAGGCCATGATCGCCTACATCCTGAAAGGACAAGGTACATAGAAGAAGAAGACCGTGGCTGTGTTTCGGGCGCGTTAGCGAATGCTAACGGTATTGGGATCTCGGGCTGAAATTGCTGTACACCAAGCAGGGAACACTCATGCTTTCAGACACTGAGTAGTCGTGGCCAGGCATCTAGACGTACCACCTCGCGGTCGCCGTAGAGAGAGTAAAGTCGAATAGTCATAAGCCGTAAGTCGACAACGACTTGTAATGATAATATCGCATCCGCTCAAAGAGAAAGTAATCTTTGAACTTAACCCTAACATATAAACAGTATAACTTCCATTAAATTCTGAGCCAGTAGTAGTCGGTTTAAAACCTGGTGCCTGCAAATAATTTCACGTTTTTATTTTTTCTATTCCTTAATTAAGAAATAAGTGCCGTTGTTCATATTTAATATTGTCAATTTTTAAAATACACAGAAATCTTTCAATCAAAACTATATTTAAGAATGTAAGGTATATCGTAGCACAACATTTTCAGTTTTTTTTTTAAATTAAAATCATTGTATCACAATAGAAAAGAACATTATTCCTGCGATTATTTATCTTTAGACATTTCAGATTAGATCAAAAATAGACGATTGCTGATATATTGAGACTGGGACTATTTTAACTTGTTTTGTAGCTGAAGGAAGTACCTGAATCCTGCGATGATTTATCTGTACAAGAGTTAGATGAAACCACAAAAGAAATATTGCAGCTCTATCTGGGCTGGAGATGATTTACCCCACTCCATTGCTCCAGAAAGTACCTGATTCATTCTGCCATGCTTTATCGTTATAAGAGTTAGATGAAACCACAAAAGAAATATTGCAGCTATATCTGGGCTGGAGATGATTTACCCCACTCTATTGCTCCAGAAAGTACGTGATTCATTCTGCCATGCTTTATCGTTATAAGAGTTAGATGAAACCACAAAAGAAATTTTGCAGCTCTATCTGGGCTGGAGATGATTTACCCCACTCTATTGCTCCAGAAAGTACCTGATTCATTCTGCCATGCTTTATCGTTATAAGAGTTAGATGAAACCACAAAAGAAATGTTGCAGCTCTATCTGGGCTGGAGATGATTTACCCCACTCTATTGCTCCAGAAAGTACCTGATTCATTCTGCCATGCTTTATCGTTATAAGAGTTAGATGAAACCACAAAAGAAATTTTGCAGCTCTATCTGGCCTGGAGATGATTTACCCCACTCTATTGCTCCAGAAAGTACGTGATTCATTCTGCCATGCTTTATCGTTATAAGAGTTAGATGAAACCACAAAAGAAATTTTGCAGCTCTATCTGGGCTGGAGATGATTTACCCCACTCTATTGCTCCAGAAAGTACCTGATTCATTCTGCCATGCTTTATCGTTATAAGAGTTAGATGAAACCACAAAAGAAATGTTGCAGCTCTATCTGGGCTGGAGATGATTTACCCCACTCTATTGCTCCAGAAAGTACCTGATTCATTCTGCCATGCTTTATCGTTATAAGAGTTAGATGAAACCACAAAAGAAATTTTGCAGCTCTATCTGGGCTGGAGATGATTTACCCCACTCTATTGCTCCAGAAAGTATCTGATTCATTCTACCATGCTTTATCGTTATAAGAGTTAGATGAAACCACAAAAGAAATATTGCAGCTATATCTGGGCTGGAGATGATTTACCCGACACAATTGCTCCAGAAAGTACCTGATTCATTCTGCCATGCTTTATCGTTATAAGAGTTAGATGAAACCACAAAAGAAATTTTGCAGCTCTATCTGGGCTGAAGATGATTTACCCCACTCTATTGCTCCAGAAAGTACCTGATTCATTCTACCATGCTTTATCGTTATAAGAGTTAGATGAAACCACAATAAAAAATTTGCAGCTCTATCTGGGCTGAAGACGATTTACCCCACTCTATTGCTCCAGAAAGTACATGATTCATTCTGCCATGCTTTATCGTTATAAGAGATTAGACAAATTTTATAATTATATCACCCCAAGTAAGGCATTTTACTGCCACTGTTTTGCATGGGGTTACATAAGAGGATGGTTATGAGAAAGTGTGACTGATTATAGTGGGTATCAGGAAGTGAGTAAGTGAAGGATGAGAATACTGATGAGTGTGGAGTGGACGAAGAAAGGAGAATGATAGTGAGGATGCAAATCAGGGAGATATGAGATGACTATTGACTTTACATTTATATTCTTGGAGATTCTAGCTGTCAAAGAAACAAGTAAATGGAAGAGAATTCCACAGGCGGGAAGTGCGAGAAAAAAAGCTGCTGGAGTAGAATTTGCGTTTACAATTTATTAGTTTCACAGTAAAAGGGTGGGACCTAGTTGCTAATCTTTTGGCTCGAGTAAATTCATATATAGGGGGCACCAGTGAGCTAAGTTCATCGGAGCAGAAGCCGTGAAAGTATTTGTAGAAGAGACACAGGAAAGCCATATTGCGCCGGTGAGAAAGTGACTGTATCTGAGCTGCTAAGTCGGGATCGATCACATTAATGATTTTCTGTTGGATTTTGTCAAGGACACCTTGGTGAATAGCAGCAGCACCCGACCAGATATGGCAGCAGTATTTAATGCACGGTCGGATGGTAGATTTATATATGTGCATTACTGTTTTAGATGGGAAAAACTTCCTGGCCCTACACAGAAAACCGACTTTCTTAGCAGCGGATTTAGCTATGGATTTTATGTAGTCATTCCACTTGTGGTCTGATATATGAGAACTATAGAGAAATGCAGAAATGCTAGACTTCAAAAACAGTAGCTACTCACGCATTTATGCATCGTTCATTCAGTAATGAATTTGAACACTCTCGGCTACTGGCGTGTGTTTACAGTGCATATAACACTAAAGTCTAACGATCGCCCATAGCAAAATAGTAAAATCACCAACTGACGTAATTTCCGTTGGGTTTCAATCCAGGCTAGAAGCAATCGTACTGATGAGCTGTAATACAGCGAAACAGGGCTGTCTTCTGATGACTATATATATGTGTGTCATCACACAGTTGGTTGAATTTTTAGCCTTTTGTTAAATAATATTGCTCTACATATTTAATTTTGAGTTTTTCATTGAACAGTTTTTGTCGTTCACATCTTAAAATATATATATATATATATATATATATATATATATAGAGAGAGAGAGAGAGAGAGAGGGAGGTTGTGGTGCAGTGGATATCGGCTCGGAATGAAAAATCGAGGACTCGAGTTCGAATTTCAGTTGAATACCTTGCATTCACTTACGCGTAAATACCCTTGGAAAAGGTATTTGTCAGGACAGATTGTGATCTATAGCCTTTTGTTGCAACCAGTGTACCGCAGAAAGTAATGCCAACCTACTACGGGCTAATCTTCTGTCCAGTCAGTCATGTCTTTTTCGAGACATAATCGCTCATGCGTGTACAATGTATGCCACTTAACTGACTTATATATATATATATATATACATATATATATATATGGGGGGGGGCTCTTGTAAAAAATTCTATGGGAGAAATTTTTTAAAAACTCGGACACTCACAATCACATGATTTTCTAAGTGTGTCGGATATTTTCTTCCCTCTTCGGGGAGATTGTTATAAGTTACAAATAGTGAGGGAGCAAGGAGAAACTTGGTTCTTCATTAAATACATCCGGGAAAGTAAGTTTTGTCTTCATTCCTCTCTTCATCCCTACCCTTTTAATCTCCCTTTATACTTTATGAGGAATATTTAACCGTACCTTGTTTAGTAAGAAAATTTCCTTGGCTGGCGATCAAAAATAGATGGCCGAATATTCTAACCTTAAAAAGGATATCGATTTTTCTTTTGAGACAGAGGGGCAAGGTCAGATGATGGTAATGATGGTGGGTCACTGAAGATACATGTAGCATTGCTTATGTGGGCGGTTTCGTTATGTTTGAGTATCGAGACAAGAGTAGCATCCGAAGAAAAAGAAACTAAATTTCGCGTCACTGGCCCAGTAGTGAAGAGTTGATCTTCAGACGACTGGAAAATGTGACGAAATCTCACACGTGGTTTCGTCATCAGAAATGCCTTTAGCAAGGCTAAAAAGTATAAATTCGTCAGCTTTTGTGTTTACCTCCAGAAGCTGAGAATATTGAGAAACAGGAAAATTTCGTTGAAGACGGAATACTGGATCGTTATGTGATGATCGGTCCTTCAGAATGGCAGCGAATGCTGCATGATATCTTAAAAAGTGACAAAAACTTTGAGCAACGAATATGTGGTTCTACAGAAGGATGATGAGGATAACATGAACCAAATGTCTGAGAAACAACAAGGTTTTGGAAAGAATAGAAACGAAAAAATATACTTAATACAAGAAAAACACAGCTGAAGTTTTTAGGACATGAATAGGGATGTCCATTGTGGTGTAGTAAATATCGGCTAGGAGCGAGAAATTGGAGAACCGAGTTCGAACACCAGTTGAATTCCTTGCATTAGGTTCTATAGCCTTGGTTGGAAACCAGTATACAGCAGAAAGTGATGGCAGCCTACTGCGGGAAAATTTTCTGACCAGTCAATCATTTATCTTTCGAGACATGATCACCCAAGCGTGTGTCATGTATGGAACTAAACTGACTGAATAGGGAAAACTTTTGGAGAATTCGATATTCTCAGGACAGATAGAGGGAAAGAGACACAGGGAAAGCAACGCATGACTTACTTGATAGAATTGAGCAAATTGATGGCAGAGCAGGGTTCGGGAAAAATAACAAGAGAAAGGGTGTTAAGAGCTATAAGGGATAAGGAGATGTGGAGGGCCATGATTGACTACGTTCTGAAGGGACACCTCACATAGTAGAACATTTATCGATAATTTCTTTTATTAATTTTGGGCTGGTTGCTTTCACAAGACTGAAACAATATATAGACTGATAAATAATATTGGCAGAATTAAATCTTTCCAGAACGACAATTGTTTTTCTCCATGTTAGAAAAGGAATGTGACAGGAAAAATATAAATAATAAACAGAGACTAAAGAAAGAAAAGTGTAATGCCTGACAAGAAAATATTTGAAGAATCCGGTGTTTCGAATGCCCCATAAAATGGGGCTTACGGCCATATCACGTTGAATACACCGGTTAAGCAACGTTGAGCCTGGTCAGTACTTAGATGGGTGACCGCTTGGGAATACCAGGTGCTGTAAGCGTTTAGTGACGGATGTGCGTTGTGGTGCAGTGGATATCGGTTCGGAAAGAGAAATCGGTGAGCCGAGTTCGAATTCCAGTTGAATACCCTGCATTCACTTAAGCACTGGTACCCTTGGGAAAGGTATTAATCCATCCCTTCCCTCCAGTTATGGGTTAAATAACAGGTTAGGACTTGGGGACTCTGTCCTTAAAAACAAATCGTAATGAATCTTGATACTCGAAAAGAAAAAAAAGGATTACTAGACACAAAACTTAAATAAAAACAACAATAAATTGTTGAAAGAAAAGTTATTACCAGCAATAAATAAATAAAATTTAGCTGGCAATAAATGACCCGCCGAGGTTGATATGCCATAAAAACAAACAACCAACATCTATAATGAACTAGTAGTTTTTCCCACGAAGTTATATTATACATGCAATAATCCTATTTTAGTTAGTAATGCCTCCTTTACACAAAAATAATAGAAAGTGGGTAAGATATGTCTTCTCGCCAAATTTATTCAAATTACAGTGAGGTTATTCTTACTGAATTAAACTTCCTACCATGATTCAATATTGCCAGCCACAACCATAAGATTAGAAATGCTGATGACCCAGTGTTGATAACAGACACAAAAAGGAAAGTGCAGGAATTCTTACAGAAGGTAGTAAAAGATAGTGAGAAGAAAGGACTAAGCATCAATAGTTAAAAGACAGAATATATGCTAGTCTGTAAAAAGAAGAGTTCAACATGTGAATTCCAAACACCGAAATCAGAAGGAACAATGAGGTAACGAAAGATGCCTTCCAAAAAGCTAAGCAAATTAATAAAAAATAGAAAAATATCGTTAGAAACAAAGTACTTAACTTTTATTTAATACTAGCAGTATAGCCTGGCGTTGCTCGGGTATAATTTGAAAGCTTTAAAAATAATTCATGGTTCTGGAGCTCAGACTCTTTGGACGTTGGCACGAAAGACTAAAAAGCAATAGTTGTTTCCAGTGAAAGCGAAACCGTAGATTGAATGAAAAATGAATGGATGTAAGTTAAATTTTGATTTCCGGTATCATATCAAATAAGTTTTCCGTCACAAACTGAATTTTGAAGGCTAAATAAGTCCTCTGAGTAAAGAGTATCTTAGCTGAGACTAATTATACCTACTTAGAGCAAAACCCGAAACAAAAACCAAAATAAAAGGGCTGAAAACCTGATTTTGATCAGACTCGATAGGATATCGGGATATCGATTTCCAATATCTGAGTCAAATAAGTCATCCAAGGATAAACTAACCTAAGTAAGTCCATGGAAACTTATCGCACCCAGCGGGAGTAAAATTGGAGAAAATGAACCATATTGATGGCTGAATATGGGTTTTTGATCAGATTAGATAGAAACAAAAGGACTGGTACCCTTGGGAAAGTTATTAATCGGTCTCTTTCCTCCAGTTATGGGTTAAACAACAAGAGTAGGGCTTGGGGACCCTGCCCTTAAAAACAAATCCCAATGAATCTTAATACTCGAAAAGAAAAAGGTATTACTAGACACAAAACTTATATTAAAAAAAAACAACAATAAATTGTTGAAAGAAAAAGGTATTACCAGCAATAAATAAATAAACATTTAGTTGGCAATAAATGACCCACTGAGGTTGATATGCCATAAAAACGAAACAACCAACCAACCAACCAACCAACCAACCAACATAAAATGGTATGACATTCTAAGAACATTGATTGACGTTATATAAACAGACAGACTAAAAAAACATTAAGTAAACATCAGAAAAGAAAAGTATAAACTTGTCGAAGTAGTTTTTTTTTTTTAATAATTTCACTCTTAGCAGGATAATAAATCATCTAAATTGCAAGAGTGTGAAAGAATATGAGAAAAAGAAAAACATTATTAAGGATAGGGGTAGCAGTAGCAATGAACCCTCAAATAATATCAATGCATAAAAATACATACAGGTAATTAATTTCTAAACGTCCTACGCGCTTGGGCGATCATGTTTCGAAAGGGACATGACTGACTGAGCAGAATATTTTACCGCGGTAGGTTGTCATTACTTTCTGCGATAGAAATCAAGGCTATAAAACCCAATCTGTTTGGCTATTTAACCTATATCTGGAGGGAAAAGAGACGGATCCATTCTTTTCTCAAGAGCATTTGTGCGCAAGTGAATGCAACAAATTTAACCGAAATACGAACTCGGGTCTCAAATTTCTCGATCCGATATCCTCTGCACCACAACGAACATCCGTTAATATCGTATTAAAAAAAAACAGTATTACATTTTTGCAATGAAAAATTTACCATTACCTATTTATGTACGATGTGGTGCAGTGGATATCGACTCGGAACGACAAATCGGGGAGTCGAGTTCGAGTTCAATTTGAAATTCATTGCATTCACTTTCGCTCAAATACCCTTGAGAAAGGTATTAATACCCCTCTTACCTCCAGTTATAGATTAAATAACAGGACAGGTTGGGTACCAGAGCATTGGCTGGCAACCAGTCTACCGCAGAAAGTAATGACAACCTACTGCGGGATAATCTTCTGCCCAGTCAGTCATGTCTCTTTCGAGACATGATCGCCCAAGCGTATATCACGTATGACACTTTACTGACTGACTACAATACATTTTATCTATGGTTGAAGATATGCATTTAAGTTCAAAATATTTAGATTTAGGCATAAAATATCCCAGAGGTTGACATGCCGCTAAACTAAATAGACCACAATTATTAACGAGAGAGAATAATAAACAACTTCAATTTAATGACTAATATCACCATCATTTAAAAATTATAGCATTTTGCGCCGCAAATATTCACACAGCCCACCTCTGTTGTAATTGTAGTTCATGGTGATCAGTCAGTCAGTTAAGTGCCATGCGCTATACACGCTTTGGGCGATCATGTCTCGGAAGAGACATGACTGACTGGGCAGAAGATTATCCCGCAGTAGGTTGCCATTGCTTTCTGCGGTAGACTGGTTGCCGACCAAGGCTATAGAACCCAATCCGTCCTGTTATTTAACCCATAACTGGAAGGAAGAGACGGATTTCATGGTGATATTCAAGGCAAAATCCTACAATTCCTTGCTGGATCCTTTTGCACCAATGATGCTGAGGTTCAATCTCCCGCCTCCCAAACATTCTTCCGCCCTCTGGTAAAACCGTTGACTTCTGAGGCTCAGCTCCCAGGCCCAGGCTGGCAACTGGGATATTGGATTTAATTGCCTTCAATGAACGGGCCGGGAAACCCTTTCGACTAACCTCACAATTTAGCTAGCACGTCAATGCCGCTGACCGGGGTGCGACCTATGCAGCGCCCATGCGACTCCGAGGAGCCATGTCTGTGAGTTGGATGTAGGCCTTGGACAAATACAATTTTGCGTCCTAATTTACCAGAGTAAAGCAGGGTTGACAACTGACAATACACCCAATATATTATTTTGAATGTTTGATCAAAACACACGTCAGAGTGTTAGAGAAATGTCTCAGACGCTTGGCGTCAGCACTACAACAGTCTTGTGCCATTTGCAGAGTATTGGCAAAATGAAAAAGCTTTATAAATGGCTTCCTCATGATCTCAATGAAAATAAAAAAAAAAACTTAGGGTTTTTGAAGTGTTCCTGATGCTCTTTCTTCGTAACACCAATGATTCCTTTCTTGACTGAATAGCCACTGATGAAAAGTGGTTCCTTTATGATAACTGTACACAATCAGCTCAATGGCTTGGTCGTGAAGAATCCTCAAACATTTTCTAATGTTGCATCATCAAGATATCATGGTAAATGTCTGGCAATCTGCAATTAGTATTATCCACTACAGTTTTCTGTAAACCAATCAGAGAATTATTACAGAGCTTTACAGCAATCAACTTTCTAAAATGCATGCACGCCTGCAAAAAATAAAACGTTCATGAATCGATGTAGTCCAATTCTGCTCCATGAAAATGCGCGTCCATATGTTACAAGAATAACTTGGGATACAAGAGTTTACTACACCCTCCATATTCTCCTGATTTTTCACCCACTGTAATCAGTGGGTGAAAGATCATTTTTAAGCACTTAAGCACATTTTAAATGGTAAAACTTTAAGTCCAAATCAGATTGGAATCATCTTTCAAAGAGTTCGTTGCATCACAGCCAATAACGTTTTATCAACGAGGAATAAATAATCTCGCTGATCGATGACAAAGGTAAATAGATGTTCATGGCTTGGATTTTAACTAATTTCAACAGTTCTACAAAAAAAATATATATATATATATATATATATATATATATAATTATGTTTCTGAATCAAAAAGTTTTTGTAACAACCTAATATTAAATGAGTAATATCATTTTTTCGTTGTTAATAAAGATTTTGGATAGAATATAAACTATATTACCTACCTATGTGAGAAGGGTGAAAGGTGGTTTACATATGTGTTGTGAAAATTTCAGTACGTAGAAGATATGTTGAATTTAGTTCATACAGTTGACTGTCACGCCGTAGTCTGAGACGATCTCTTTGTAGTTTGGTCAGTGCTGAATTGATCGCTGCATTTGAGTGTAGATGTAACTAGACTTACATGGAAATTATTAGAATTTGTAATTCACCTTTATTGGGACCGGACGTCGCGATACTTATACCCCTTTTTTCTTTTTCGGATCCTGAATTATATTACTTTATTCCTAACTGACCCCAAAATACCGCGTGTCATTTCTATTACTACATCCGCACGATATCCTGCCTGCATCTACCAAAATTATAATGACTAACAAAACTTTTCTGACCTGCACTTCATGGCCATACATTGCACGGTCCAATATGTCTGTTCTAAGATGTAAGCACTTTACTGGGTGTTACTGACGTACAAACACCTTTACTGTGTGAAACACGTTACACGTCCTATCAGTCAGTTAAGAGAACACGACAAACAGTCTGGAAGAATCTCCTTTTCTTTCTATCAATATGGCTCATGCTTACATCCAGAAGCGTGAATTATTGCACCTTCTAAGGATAACATTTTCTGATAACGTGAAGCAGGAAAGTGATAGATAATGTGTGTGATAGATCCACATTTGGCAGCTCAAATACAGTCACTTTCTCACCGGTGCAATGTGGCTTTCCTGTGTCTCTTCTACAAATACTTTCACGGCTTCCGCTCCGATGAACTTAGCTCACTGGTGACCCCATATATAAATTAACTCGAGCTACAAAACTAGTAACAAGGTCCCACCCTTTTACTGTGAAACCAATAAATTGTAAACGCAAATTCTACTCCAGCAGCTTATTTTCTTGCATTTCCAGCCTGTTGAATTTCCTACCATTTACTTGCTTCCCTGACAGATACAATCTCCAAGAATTTAAATGTAAAGTCAACAGTCATTTCTTATTTTATTAACTTGCATCCTCTCTATCATGCTCCTTTCTCCATCCACTCCACTACACTCTCATCAGTATTCTCGCCCTTCTTTTACCCACTTCCTGACGCTCCCTATAACCTGTCACTCTTTCTCATAACTGTCCTCCTATGTAACCGCTGCAAAACAGTGGCAGTAAAATGCCTTGCTTGGGGTGATATGATTATAAAAATAGTTATATTGCACCCATTGCTAGATCTATAGTTAAGAAAGTTTTTTAACTGTACTGTACTAGACAATTTTTCTTGCTAGAAAAAATCTGACATGTGTATCAGTTTGTTATTCAGATTGCATTGTATATTACTGTCATATCTGGTTCTGGTGATCCTGTTAAGTATTTAGAGATTATAAATCAAACAGAAAGAAGATTCTGATGGTGTTTCGTCATTTTCTCATCGCCGTAAATGAGTTCCTATGTGTCTTTTCTATAAATACTTTCATGGTAATTGTACTGGGGAGCTTTCCGTTTTGGTAACCAAATATTATGAATTCATGCGCAGACGGCAAGGTTTCATAATCTTACAGTTGAATTGACGAGATGTAAGTGTGCTTTAGTTAACAGTTTCTTCTCACTCCCTTCTTGCCTTTGGAAGTATCTTCAGGCTTCTTGCTTCCCATTCGACTTTGACCTTCAAAAATTTAAAACAATGTCTATCGTTATGGTCTGTTTTAATTCCTATTCTTTTATTGTTCTCTCTCATTAATAATAATTTTTTTACGCTCATATTCTTTCACACTCAGTTACCCATGGTTTCTTACTTGCCTTATTGTTTTGCTTGATGCGAAATGATGAAAAAATTAACTATAGCAAAGTAAATAAGAAATATAAATTTTGTAACTGGTGAGGAATTAGATCAATTTTTCTTTCACTATAAATACCTTTATTTCTTATATAGATTACAACTGTTTACCTCGCAAGATAAATGAAGGGTCCTGCTTGGTCAATGTTTATTCAATTCTGGATCTCTAGAGCGCAGATCTCGACTACCTTATACGGAGGTCAAGATTTGCCTGTACAGACAAAATCCAAAGAAATGCTGGGCATTACATTTAGAGTCGGCTTTCGTACAAGATTTACTGAATGTATATCAGAGTTGTCAACCAACCGTTTTCAAAGATCCCCTTCGAATTTTCTGTTTTTCCAGATTTTTTCCATATTTGAATATAACCGCAAGGCAGCGGCGGATTTAATATGTTCTTGCTTTTAAATTATCTATTGCCTTAATACATTTGACACTTTTTTGATTAATAAAAATCAACTCCAAATTACAACATACCAGTATATTGCCTCTTTGTAAAAAAAAAAAAAAAAAAAAAAAAAAAAATTATATCACGATCTCTGAAAAAGCTTTAATAAAAATAAAACAGATTAAAATACGTTTCCTGCTTTGTCCTATACTTTATTCTTTCATCTTGTAGGATTGCCATCCATATATTCAACTTATAGTATTTAAGAACTACAAATAAACTGCACGAAAACCGATAACATGGTCATCAGTAAAAAGGGTAGCCCAATATGCCAAATACAGGTCAGAGATACTAGAATCAAGCAGGTAAACAAATTTAAATACCTGGGAAGTGTTCTAACAGAAAACGGAAAGTGCGACACAGAGATCCGAAGGCGAATTGCCATGGCGAAGAAAGCATTCCAGAAGTTGAGTAAAGTATTAAGACACAGGACAATCTCGCTAGAAACAAAGAAGAGAGTAATGGATTGCTATTTGTTGTCAGTTCTCCAATATAGCAGTGAATGCTGGACAATATCATCAAAGATGAAGGAAAAACTTGAAGCAACTGAAATATGGTTCTACAGAAGGATGTTGCGAATACCATGGATCGAGCATGTGAGCAATGATGAGGTTTTGGAAATGATGGAAACGTAAAGGAAATTAATACTGAGCATCAGGAAGAGACAGCTGAAGTTCAAGGGACATGCAATGAAGAATGAAGGTTTGGAGAACATGATATTAACAGGTCAGATATAGGTGAAAAAGAGATAGGGGAAAGCAACGGGTAACCTATTTGAAGAACTTAATCAGGTGGATGATACAATGAGGGTTGCATGGTGTAGCAGGAGAAGGCGCGCTAAGAACCACCAGGGATAGAGAGACGTGGGAAGCCTTGATCGCCTACATCCTGAAGGAACAAGGCGCATAGAAGAAGAATGTTATTGTATGCATGATGTAGTGAGTACAAAATAAAAACAACTCTTTTCTTCACTGTTTGTAAATTTCGCGAGCCAGTGTGAAAATATTAATTAAGCAATGAAAAAAAAAACGATTTGCAGAAAACAGTAAATTGAAATTTCAGTGACGCGCGTCATGTTTCTTCCCGTCCAAAAACAAGTTTGCACTGGGAGCTGACTACGTGAAGCGAGTGGACACGTTTCCCGGATGATTCGAGCAGAGAGGACAAGGAAGCACCAGACAGTTTATGCTGAATACAATGTAGCAAGAAAATAATCAGGCCGCCTAAGAAGACCTACATTAGCACCCCCTCACTTTCTATCTCGTGCTGTTTTCTTTCTCTTTCCTTCATCTTCAGCAACCGCTGCACAAAAAAAAGGAAGAGAGGAACAAGACATTACTTATACCCTGTTAATACATCATATCAAAAACAAGGGCTTATCTTTATCTGTACAAATCACATTTTGCTGAACAAACGAACTCTTAATTCTATAAACTCTTCACTACTATTTCTTTTAGAACTTTTTTCAATAAATAATTTTCATACATACATTTTGATGTTATGACACATGCACATACATATGGAAACACATACACACATTTACTTACGCATTCACGCAAATGTATGTATTAAATTTTGTATGTAACCATTTTATTTTGGAATAAATGTAAGCTGTTTGCTGATTGGGTTGAGCTAGCCAATTAGAATCAAGGTAAGTGAACCACATTTTTACCGCCAAATCGTAAGGATATTTGAACACCTATTTAAACGATTTGCCGCGTATTTTCAGTTGGTTGCAGCAGATCTACAGAACACCAAACAAGGCAGTTACAGTTACAGTTGCCCGCGATAGCGGCCTGCTATTGAATAACACATGTACAAATCATTACAGCTGGCACAAGAAATCCTTCCACACACATGTAAAATATTAAGTCCAACTCACTATCACTTACAAATTCATTCTTCTGTACTCTACAAAAATGAACGTTATTCATGAACAATCAGAACTGAACAAATCTCTTATCAATAAATTCCTCACACGAATTTCTTATCACACTGATAAATCTTTCAGCGACAATGAACATTTCAACTTACTTCAAAAGCTCTAACACAATTTTCATAACGTCCATGGAAGACATTTTCAAACAAACAAATTCAATATCTATGTAATGTATGTATTTCTTATTGTTAATACACTTTATAGTTGCAATTGATGCTTTGTCAATTTCATTCGACTTTCTATTTGCTTGTTTAATGAATGATTTCAACACTTATAAAGATAGTGGTGATATACAAAGATTTAGTGAGGAAGTTCCTTTGGGAAGTGGCCTTGTGCCATGTAAAATCAAAATCTAAATTAACTTTGCATAGTAAGCCCCAACAATGCCATGCTGTTCGATAAATTTTCATTTATCTATATAAACGAAACTGTTTTATCTTTCCAAAACGTCTAATGATAATCATAAATTGTGAGGCGTTCGGTTATGTTTAGCACAAAGCCAATTTAATGAATATGATCAAGTTCTCTACTTCAATGACAAACCTTTACTATAGAACTCATTGACCAGGTAATTGTTCAAACGTTATTGACAAAATAGGGCTATTATGTGTTATTATAAAAATGAACTGGGATATCATACAAAGGTAATATCTGTTCTCAGCATTCAATGCAATTGTTACTGACTAAAGGGGCAAAATACGTAAATATTTATTACAGAAAACCAGGGATCGCGTTTTATAATATTATAGTAAAGTTTATCATTTTAAGATCTGAAACTGTTGCACAAATTTTTTTGTAATCCTTGCATGTGTTTTTAAGATTTTGGGAGCAAAATTACGAATGTTGTCCTTCTTCACGTAAACATTTAAAAATTAACAAATAAAGGCATTCGTACAATAACGAGAAAATAACCCAGCATATATGCAGTTAAAACAACGAGGAAAAGAATCCAAGATAAAAGATATGATTAAAAAGACGGAGGCTAAAACAAAAATATCAATGAATTTTTCCTAATGTACATCGAAATTCTAGTCATAATCCCATAGAACGTACGACACTCGGTTAGTTAAAGAAATACAAAAACATATTGCACGCAATCGATTTGATTTAAAAGAAAATTTTAAAATCACACCAGCGATAATTACGAAAAAAGAAAATAAAAAAAAACGTTTGTCAACTTCCTTCACTACACCCTCTATCAATTTCCGTTCCATTGCGTAAACCGGAAGTAAGTTGATAGCGGAAAGGAAAGGAAATGCATGAAAAAGCAACATTGTAACGAACCCCATATTTTGCTTTCAAATCAAACTCGTTCGCTAGATTGAAAAATAAAGGCTGGAACGAAATATAAAAGCTGAAAAGCTAAATATGCATTTCCATTATATATATATATATATATATATATATATATATACTTAGTCAAGTTGCTGAGGTGAAAGGTCATAGCACTCAGCTGGTCCGCCATTGCTGCAATGCTTTCCATAGTAAGAAACAAGGATTTTATGGGATCGAGTTAATAAAAATATAGTTACAACCATATTTATTAGTTCTCGATATCAGAGATATAGCGTCTGTTAATTAAAAATAGACATTGCATTGACGTAAACACCCAGCGCAGCCAGTCTGTATCATTCTTAAATGAAATCGTCATGATATATTATATATATATAATAAGACACAAAAAGTCATCGTCATGATATATTATATATATATAATAAGACACAAAAAGTGTCGAAACAAAATAGCTACTTTTGTAGTGATATTGTAACATTTCAATGTTAATTTAATTTAATTAATAAATTATTATTATATATATATATATATATATATATTCACACACGTGTGTATGTGTGTGTGTGTGTGTGTGTGTGTGTGTGTGTGTATGTGTGTGTGTGTATGTGTGTGTGTGTGTGTTGTAGAGTGGCTGCAGTACTCACAATGATGGAATAGTCCATGGACTGAAATGGTCTATTCAGGTAAAGAATTGTAGCATTTGAGGCGTAATATTCGAGTGTCATTCGAGTAATATTCGGACTTATCACTTCGGCGACTGTTGAGACCTAAACAAACCCCTCCTCTCTGTGTTGTAAGTTCTGTCTTTTCTTTTATTGTACCTATTGTACTATTCTTTGTAGATCCGTTTAGCACCGGATATTGTGCTGAATAAAGCCGCACCACACTTACTCAGTGTATCGTATCCGCCTCAATGATATATATATATATATATATATATATATATATATATATATATACACTTTTGCACAGTCAATTTTTAACTTTTTTATTCCAGCTTTAAAAAATTTGAAAGTTGTTATAATTCGTCTAATAATGGGTTTGCATAATCAGTTTATAGTTTAAGATATGGTAATATTTGTAAGAAAGGATTACATTCTTATATATATATATATATATATATATATATATACGTTTATTTATATACATATATACATATACATATATATACATATATATATACATATATATATTCATATATATATATATTTACACACACACATATATATATATATATATATATATATTTAATGTGTGTGTATGTAAATGCTTTAAGCTAGTATATTTATACATAAGAAAAAAGTTGCATAATTTTCTTTTTATTTCACTCTGACCTACATGATTAATTTCACATACGGCATTCAGTCAACACGACCAACGCTATTGACTCCCTTTTTCTGTTTGCTTTTGATTGCTTTCTCTGAAAGCCATTTCTGTATGTCAGCCCGTGTATATGGTCTCATTTCTTTGGTTTGTTCTAATTTGTTGAAATAAAATATTTCTGTTCAAAATCTGTTCGTCTTTTGTCAGTGATACTGGTGCGATTTTATTGAGACAACATTTTGAATGTGTGAACCTTGAATCGTAACCATTTACAATTGCTTCCTTTTTTATATTTCGTGTTCAAGTGTTTGGCAAAAAAAATAAAAGAAGGTTTAACCCCAGTTCGAAGATAAATGGGAGTTCTTTCCAGGCGACATAGGTTACATCTCCGACCCGTGACAATATATATAAGTAGAAACCTTGGTACTTGTTAAAGTAAGTTCCACAAGAGATTAAACCCAAAGAGAACTCAATGTTAAAATTAAACAGAGGATGATAATCATGAACAAAAGTTGGATGTTTTTTTATCAATTCATAGGTATTGTGGGCATCTCGGCGTGGTGTTAAAGTTAGCAAGCTCGTCTCGTTAGAATCATTACAACTGAGTAGTGAGTTCGATTCTCACTGGGTACCCCCCTACTGTCGGCCGGGTGTCACGTCTAAGCTACGCTTAGAAAATTATCTTCCTCCAGGTTTGGGGGTTGGGTGCAGGGCTAACAACCCAACTCATAAAAAAACAGTTTATTACGGAAACAGCAGAAACGCTTCACTACACACCATTGGCTGTAACGGAAAGGTTTATGTTTTTATTATAGTTAATATATGTCGAGGGATCAACCGCTTGTTAGACCAAATTCATACAACAATTAATGGGCCAAACTTATCCAGAAAAAGTCAAGTAAAAGAGAAAGAAGAAATAAGAAAGAAAAGGAGAAAAAAATGTTGGAAGAAGGTAAACTAAACAGTGTTAAATCTTAGCGTCGCACGACGGCCTTAGCTTAGATTTACAAAAACGGTCGTTAAGTAAATAATTGAATCTTGACTTTGGTTTCTAGTTGTCTATTTTTAGATGCATGACATTCAAATTTAGAAATTAGGGGTTGAATTTTTGCTATAAAATGTATTAATTTTAGTTATTAATTTTAATAGTAGTAATAGTATTATATTATTATATAAAACATTTTGGTAGTAATATTAACATGATAATAAAGAAACTAATATTTATAAATCTTAAAGTAATATATATATATATATACATATATATTCTTAGATTAAAATAAAATAATATAAAACAGTCAGTAAGGAAAAAGAAAATAATAAAACAATAATAGTAAAATTTACATGATAACAATGTTACAACTGAGTATATATATATATATATATATATATATATATATATATATATATATACTTTCTCATTAAAATAATACTATTATATAAAGCCACTGACTTAAATTTAAAATACTAATGACAATAAAGGTAATAATATTCAAGTACCCATGATAGCAATAATGATAAAACATTTCGTGGGGTATAAAGTTCTTAACGAAAAATTCTAGATTTTTTTTTTAATCAAACATTTAAGTTTAATTTCGATCTTATGTGATCCTATACCTATTGTTATGTCTACATTTAAAAATCAGTTCATTTTTCTGGTTTGAGTGTTCATTTGGATTTTTATATTTGATTATAGCTATTTTTTCCTCCAAGCATAGATTGCATCTGTTCCTAAAGTTGTTGGGAGTTTAATGTGTTTGATAATCCTCCATTTAACTTGTGGGGTGAATCCTCCGTCATTTAATTTCCAGTACTGTTTCGATAGGGCTGTTTGGTGTTTTAAGGAGGCGTTGGAAAATGAGTGTCTGTGATTATAAAGTCTCTGTTTCCAACTTATGTGTATATCACTACGTATATTCTTTTTTTCTTTGGGCCCTCTTCCGGAAAAATGGTGATTTCATAAATTGTATATATATATATATATATATATATATATATATATACGCTCCCACACCTTGATTGAGCACTCTGGAAGAGTGGTAGACTTTGTAAACAGTAGCTACCCCGGCATTTACGCAGCGCTCATTCGATAATGAATTGGAGCACACTAGCTATTGGCCGTATTTATACGCGCTAAAAAGCCTGCATTCTTCCACTGGACACTTGTGACCTTGGGGTAAAATCGCCGACTGACGCCACTTCGGTTGGGTTTCAGTCCTGGCTTAGGAAGCGACCGGAGTCTAGGCCGTACTGATGAGCTGTAATAAAGCAAAACAGATCTGTCTGCGGATGAATATTATCTATCTATCTATCTATCTATATATATATATATATATATATATATATATATATGAGGCGTTTGGAATTAGAAGGTAGTTTCTGCCACAAAATATTAAAAAAAGCACGAGAAAATTGTATTTAATTTTTTCGACTTTTGAAATGCCGTAACTTTTTATCCATTTGAGATTAATGTGTTTTTTTAAAGGAAGTCAAGCGATCTACTTTAACATACAAACATAGCGGAAAGTACCCTCTTGTACTGAAGGCTTCATATGCGCAAACCACAAGTATAAGTCGTTACAAATTTTTTCTCTTCGAATAATTTACGGCTGATCGAATTATATAATAGATAGCAGCTCGGAATAATAAATCGGTGAACAGAGTTCGAATTCCAGTCAAGATCGTTACAGTCGCTTATGGGCAAATACTTTTGTGAAAAATATGAATCCTTCTCCTCCCAGCCCCAGTTATAAATAAATCATTGGATTTGTGTCTGGAAAAATAATTGGATTTGTGTCTGGGAAAATCATTGCTATTTTCAAAAAATTAGTAATGCAATATTCATTCGAAATAAAAAAAAATTAAAACAAATTATTCTTACAGTCTAAAACATTAGATCGTAAAAAACAAAACAAAAAATAAAAAATATATATTTTAAAATAGCCACGTGACTTCCGAAACACAAAAATGGTGATAATAATTTTTTTTGTTTTTTTATGTAATTTATTCATTCTAATAGTTTATGCAAATTTAGCATCGTGAAGAACCAGATTTTTCTTTTCAGAAAAAAAAAAGTACTTACTGACGTTTTTTATTACGATCTTATCACTAGAATGAAACAATCTATTTAAAAAAATGATTCCCTAATGTTGGACGCCACTGTATACGAGCTTATTATATATGCTTGCAGTATAGCCCGGCGTTGCTCGGGTGTAATGAAAGCTTTAAAACTAATCCATGGTCCTGGAGCTCAGACTCTTTGGACATTGGCACGAAAGACTAAAAAGCAATAATTGTTTCCAGTTAAAGCGAAACCGTAGACTGAAAGAAAAATGAATGGATGTAAGTAAAATTTTGATTTCCTGGTATCGATATCAAATAAGTTTTTATTGTCGTAAACTGAATTTTGAAGGCTAAATAAGTCCTCTGCGTAAATGGTATCATGGCTGAGACTAAGAACTACAATTATACCTACTTAGAGTCAAACCGGAAGCAAAAACTAAAATAAAAAGGCTGAAAATAATACAGACATACAGGCAGATAAACACACACTCAAACATCTTACCTTTTATATATATACATTATCAATTTTCTGTATTATTGTAAGAACTGCAACCTCGAAACCTCTGAATATCGTTTCTTATGTCTTTGTCCATGAGTGATTTTTTTCGAATATCGATTTTCGGTATTTATCGGGGGTACCTCGATACAAAACCTAGCTAAGAACACTTGCAGACGCTTTTAGTACAACTGTGTAAATTTACAAAAAGATTGGTTCAGCCGTTTCGGAGTCTATAGATAACGGACACACACACAAACAGACAAAGTTCCATTTATAAATAAGTTTAGATATATGTGGGAGATATATATATATATATATATATATATATAGATACATACATGTATTTAATTTCAGTTACGTAAATATTGCCACGTCAGAAAAATATAATCTCAAAAGAAACTAAGAAGCTATAATGTTACTGATTGACGTGAACACAGATTTGGAAATATCACAAATGGAAAACACCGAAAGAAATGGAAAACACTGACAAGATTAGAAGAAGTAGAACAAAACTGGCTTGAAAAATTTCGTAAAGACATTTTAGGAAAATTAAAAGAGTAATACACAAAAGAAGTGTATTAACCGGAAAGAAAACGTATGAAGCTGTTGTTGCAAATGTAAGAATAAAGAAAAGACGCTGAAAGTTGAGAATATTACCCACAGGCATAAAAGCAACTGAACCTGGACCTAAAAGTAATTTTCACCAAGTAGTATATACAACTTGGTGGTAGAAATATACGAAAACTGAATTGAAATTAATTTCTCCTCCGTAACGTATCCTTAATATTTTGTCTCTCATTCATAAACATCTAGCAACTTAGTAGCTTTATCGCCTTCGTTGGAGTAAAATTATTAGAAGTAGTGATGAATTCAGT
Organism: Ascarosepion bandense; assembly: GCA_037127315.1. Lineage (NCBI taxonomy): Eukaryota > Metazoa > Mollusca > Cephalopoda > Sepiida > Sepiidae > Ascarosepion > Ascarosepion bandense. The sequence continues at coordinate 3,585,153 of JBBBDQ010000991.1, forward strand.
GTCTCGTGCAAATGATTTAAGCGTGGCAAATGTATTAGAATTCGATAGTATGTAAATGTAAGTCAGGATTTTATCAAAAATTTAGAGTTCGAGTTTTGTATAACGGCATATGCAACCCCGGTAGGTTACTTAATGCCAAAAAAATGGCGTTTTAAGGTATGTTTTTAATGTTCAGTTATAGTAAGAAAGCTTATTTAGTCAGATTTTGATAAACAAATTTTATTTTTTTATTTTAGAAAATTGAAGATGTCTTTTAGTTGTGTATTCAAAAATGTATTGCTGGGAATAAGGCTTTCCTTCAAAAATGTATATTTTCTATAAAAATCTATTATTATACTTTCATTGTGTTTTGACCCCAGTTTGGAGGGTTAACTACTTGCCCATAGCAGGGACCATAACAGGTGCTACCACTCCAGTTCAGGGCGGACCTGTAAACAACAGCAATTAAGATGTAGTTCTGTGCTCCTCACAACCTCCCAATCAGAAGCCTTTCTGCCGGATGCAGATTACTGTCATACCCAGGTCTCGAAAATTTAGCGACCAACGACAACGAACCTATTCATCGAAAAGATGTTCTTATTAAATATAGTTTTATACAAATATTACTATATCTACACTGAGTTTATTCGGTATTAATAGACACGGGGTCCTGACTTTTACAGGGATGGATGAATAAACAGACGGATCTTTCCTGAAGAAAACTGGTTTGATTTTTATACAGTCTTTGTTGCTGGAATGTACAAAGGTATCATTTGTCACTTCAAGCATTGCCCATATTTGTTGGAATCTCTGCCCGGATCGCACCACAGTTAATACCCGCTTACCCTTTGGAAAATTTTGGGGATTTTCAACGTATTTTGAGTGAAATTTTTTAAAGATATCGTAAATATTTATTTTTTGGGGTTTGTGTAAGAGTTTTTCAACATGCTCTTTCGACGCCCAGCAACACGTCTTCCTCTAAATTTTAGATGTGTTTAGATTTTTTTTTCATTTTTTTCCACTGATAAACTTCTTTACTTTTTTGTGGTGTCCGAATATTTCTTTTTGTTATTTGTTGTGCATTCAGTTAGTCAGTTAAATGCAATACGTGATACACGTTTTGGTGATCATGTCTCTAAAAGAAACATGATTGACTAGGCAGTATATTTTCCCGCAGTAAGTTGTTATTAATTTCTGCGGTAGATTGGTTACCAACCAAGGCTTTAGAAAGCAATCTATCCTGCTATTTAAACCCATAACTGGAGGGAAGGAAACAGATTAATACCTTTCCCAACGGTATTTGCGCGTAAGTGAATACAACGAATTCAACTGGAATTCGAACTTGGCTCTCTGATTTCTCGGGACGATATCCACTGTATCACAGCGCACATGGGTATCGATTTGGAGTGGTTGTTATTGTTGCCATTTGTGGATATTTTTTTTATTTGGTCTTTCTTGAGGATGGTCATTTTAGATAAGGTTAATATTTTGTAACTGGAAGTGGCGCCATAATATGTATGTTAAGTGAAGGCGAAAGTGAGGAAGAAGGGCGTGAAGCTGGATGTTGCTGCCATCTTTTCGACTTCATTAATTCTTTCAACTGTTCTAGCTCATCCTTTTTCCAAAACCTGTTTCGTACTTTAGCTTCGTTGCTTACATCTTGTCGGTGTAGCTGGCAGGGTCATCGTTCTAAGAACTGGTAGAAAGAGTTGCCTGCGTGTGTGTGTGTGTGTGTGTGTGTGCGTAGTTGTAAGGACGTTCGGGCACTGAGGTTACGCTGTTCGGATTATGCCTTCGATTTTGCCAACAACTAGCCATCTCCCTAACTTCCTTCTCCATAATCACACAAGCAACTGGCAAAGGCTTTTCGGCAAATGAGGTCCAACATTGAACTCAAACGAGGGTTTTACCACACCGGTTCCAATCGTTAACATGCCTATCATAGCTTACATTGTACCTTCATCGTATTTATGACCTATTACTGCTTCAATGCGGTATTCACTCGCATCCGGCGATACTTTTATTTGTCCCTGTAAGCGATAACTTGAAGTCAGTAGTATTCTAACTTCTTCAAAAGCTTTTTGGCATATCACCGACCAATTCCATTTCTTCCCCATCTTAAGTAAGTTATTTAGTGGAACTCGCAATTTATAAATATCTTGCACATAAATATTATGATAATTTATTAGTTCAAGGAATTATTGTAGGGTCCTCACAATTGTCATGGGAGGAATTTCTTTCAAAGAACTTGATCTGAACTTCTTCCTTATTCGTGGACAATCTGTCTAAGTATCTAATTTTATTTATAAAAACTGACGTTTCTGTTCACTGATTTAGAACTCACAACCATATAGTCTTTGAAATACTTGTTGAATTAGCATTTTTGTGCTGTAATTTCGTGTCACTTTTGTAGGTATACCATATATATATATATATATATATATATATATATATATATATATATATATATAAAGCAGCAGTACCGTCTAACCCAGCCGACATAGCAACCATTATTTGCTGAAAAATACCTTTGGCAACTTTTACACCAAAGTGTAACCCATTAAACTTGTAGAGTCCTTTATGTGTATTAATAGTTAGATACTGACATTCCCCATCCGCTTAAATTTGAAATACTACCGTTTATTTTCTATTATTTTTCCGGTTTTGGTTTTACTTCTGACGTGCAATTACCGTTTGATTTTTGCTGTATCGTTCCTTGAACCGGCAAATTTTGACACTCTTTTGCAACATTTTGTATCGTTAATTTTGAATCCTATTCAAGTTTTTTTAAGAATTTGCGAGCGTATTTCCGCATCGTTGCTTGATGTTAAACCTCTAACAAAGGTTATACATTTAAATCTGTCAGTCGATTGTTCCTCCAGTTTAGGTTTCTTACACTCACGTTATTACATATGTGACAAAAAAAAACTTCATTTTCGTCCTTAGTAAGATTCCTGCACTGGCAATGTGTATAAAAAAAAGTGAATTCTTTTCACTAAAACATTTTGATAGTAAAGTCAGTTTTGCTGAATGACACTTTTTTCTTGGGTATTCGGCACAATGAAATTCACATATGTTTTATGTTCAGCGGGGCACAATTTTCTTAACAGAAAACCTACCTTCTTTTCATCCGGCCATTCTTGACAAACTTATCTGAAATTTGTCTCGTACTTTCTAAAGTAGGATATGCATGTAATATTTTTACTAGCACGTACTTAAACTCCCTAATTGATTTAGCGACTGATTCCCTTCAAAATGAAGTTGAAGTATTGTCCTATCTTTGCATTTCCAGGATTGCCTAATTCTCTTGTCGCATTTGTTGTAACAATAACTTCAGAATTTCTTGCTGTTGTTAAACTACTAACTTGAATTCTCCCATATTATATAACATGGAAAAATGCGCGCATGGTTCTTAAGATTATATTAAACCTGGAAAAATAAAGAACAAATTATTAAACCTGGAAAAGTAAAGAACAAATTATTAAACCTGGAAAAGTAAAGAACAAATTATTAAACCTGGAAAAGTAAAGAACAAATTATTAAACCTGGAAAAGTAAAGAACAAATTATTAAACCTGGAAAAGTAAAGAACAAATTATTAAACCTTGGAAAGTAAAGAACAAATTATTAAACTTTGGAACGTAAAGAACAAATTATTAAACCTGGAAAAGTAAAGAACAAATTATTAAACCTGAAAAAGTAAAGAACAAATTATTAAACTTGGAAAAGTAAAAAACAAATTATTAAACCTGGAAAAGTAAAGAACAAATTATTAAACCTGGAAAAGTAAAGAACAAATTATTAAACCTTGGAAAGTAAAGAACAAATAATTAAACCTGGAAAAGTAAAGAACAAATTATTAAACCTGGAAAAGTAAAAGACAAGATATTCCAGTGAAGTAAAAATTAAGAAATTTCTTAAAATATTTCAGTGAAATTTTATTTTCAGTTGCAAGTATTTCTTCTTCTTTTTTTAATTCACTAGAATATCTTGCCCTTTACTTTTCCAGGTATAATAATTTATCCTTTACTTTTCCAGGTTTAATTATTTGCCCTTTACTTTTCCAGGTTTAATATAATCTTTGGAATATTACTTTTCATGCAGGCATTTTCCATATAATCCATTATTTTTCCAGGCATTGCTATTAATTAAATATAAATTTAATGTTGAAAATCGCATTCAAATATATTTAAAAAATTGTATGCAATTGATTTTTAAAAAAATAATAAAAAATTGTTGATCTATAATTAATACTGAAAATCAATTCTTATAAAATGTAAGTGATAAGCAAAATTTGATTAATAAAAATAATAAGATATCATCAGAATTTAAATGTTGAAAACCGCATGCAAAATTATTAAACAGAAAAAAGCTATAAGAATAAGTTTTAATATTAGAAGCGTTAGTCACTCACTTATGTACTTATGTAGTTATTCCCCCTTTTTAGACTTCACATATTTTGATGTAATATTTTTTCAAAATGTAGCTAAGGAAGTGTGCTAACTCGGCAAACTGTTTGAAATTTGATTAAGAACTGAATTAGTGGTGAAGCTTGAAAGCTGCCTAGATTAACTCAATGTTAGACTGAAGAATATATGCAACCACTGCCGTGGTTGAATGATTAGGTTCTCAAAATTAAGAAGACAATTTTGTTTTTTTGGCGGGAATTCGATTTTCCGGTCGCTATTTTTATATATGTTAGGCGAGAAAGAAAAAAAAATTATTTTTTCATATGCGTTCGAATCCTCGTCGCCACTCTTATGTTGAAGGAAGATAACATAATCAAGAAATAAAATGTCGCTTGGAGCCGGCGTAGTCTTGCTGAAATCTGTAGTAGTGTATGAAGCTCGCTTAAGGTTAGCATTCTTGTAGCTGTCTCGTAAATGTATAATCTGATGTTTCTTAGCTTCAGTATTATACGATTTAGACAAATCCTCATCACACTCAATCGTCAAAAAAAAAAAAATATATATATATATAGATAGATGGATGAATGTATGGATGGATGGATATATATAAACAAACTGAAACAGATACATACGAATAGACTGTGAAATATATATATATATATATATATATATATATATATATATATATATATATATATATATTCGAGTGGGTACAGAACGAAGAAAGAATTTTTCCCGTCCAAAATATTAATTTAAAACAGGTGTCAATATATGATGTATAGAGCTGTGAATATTTATTATAAATTATGTTTTAGAACATGTACATTATTTTTTAATATATGTTCTCTACAATCATATGTTTCAACGTTGGGTGCCCAACGTTTCTTCGGGAGGTAAAAGCAAAACTGAATTCGTCTGCTCCCTATATTTGGTTCATTGTGGTTGTGGGAGGTTGGTTGGGGTTATTGAGAATGAAGGGAATGTGTCTTGTGTTGTCTGTTAGAGTTTTGAAGAGCCTGGTGTGTAAGTATATATATATATATATATATATATACAGACACAAGGCCGGTGCAACGGTCTCGTGATCTCTTCGGAATTTATGACATGCCTACCGCCAAAGCTATGATACGGACCCTCTGAATTTATGATACGGAACCTCCACTCTACTACATCTCAATTTTGATAAGGTAGTATTCGCTTAAGCCGACAGATTAAGGAGTAGGCACTCCGATTGATCGGTCGAGTTTCAATCAAGTGGATGTCGAGTTTCGATCAAGTGGATGCTTTAACGTGTTGTATATAAGCAGTGTATACACACACTAGTCGCCGAAAGAACTCAATTCATTCCTGAAGAGTAATATATATATATACATATATAAAGCAATGCCAAAGATAGTATGAAGCTACAAATGCTGACAGTCAATAAGATATTGAGAGAAAAGCAATTTAAGGCAAGCAGTCTTTACAATAAAGCGTTCAATATCTATCTGTCTAAACTTATTTATAAATGAAACTTTGTCTCTGTGTGTGTGTGTGTGTGTGTGTGTGTGTGTGTGTGTGTGTGTGTGTGTGTGTGTGTGTATCCGTTATCTATAGACTCCGAAACGGCTGAACCGATTTTCTTGAAAATTTACACAGTTGTACTATAAGCGTCTGCGAGTGATCTTAGCTAGGTTTTGTGTCGAGGTACCCTCGATAAATATCGAAAATAGATAATCGAAAAAAATCGGGTTATAGAAGGAGTGGTCCGATTTTAATCAAATTTGATACACTCATAGACAAAGACATAAGAAACGATATTCAGAAGTTTCAATGTTGCAGTTCTTCCAATAGTGCAGAAAATCGATAATCGATATATATATATATATATATATATATATATATATATATATATAAGGCAAGCTGTTTGTGTCTGTGTCTGTTTATCTGTCTGTATGTCCCTTATACAAATCCACAATTTTTATCTGATTCTCACACAAATATTGTTTAGGCAAAGTCTGAGCCCCAAACCATGGATTAGTTTTAAAGCTTTCATTACACCCGAGCAACGCCGAGCTATACTGCTAGTCAAATATAATGCATTGACAGAATTAACATTAGTAAAACGTTGTCGACTAGATTTTTGATGGTACCTTCAGCATTCCGACCTCAGAGTTTTGTACGTTGACCTGTTCATCAACTCTTCAGGGCTGTTTATTTCAAGACACCAGAAAAAATAAAGTAATAAAAATTTTCAAAATCCTAGATAAAAAAGAAATTACTGATGCTACCTTTATTTTATTTTTATTTAAAATTTTATAATTTTAATATTTTATCTACATGTCCAGTTAAATTCCTTGGATTACATTTGCGCGCAAATACCATTGGGAAAGGTATTAATCTGTCTCTTCCCTCCAGCTATGGGTTAAATAACAGGACAGATTGGGTTCTATAGCCTTGGCTAGCAACCAGTCTACCGCAGAAAGTAATGGCAACCTACTGCGGATAATCATCTGTCCGGTCAGTCATGTCTCTTTCCTAAGTGTGTATCACGTATGGCACTTAACTGACTGAATATTAGAATATTTATCTACATGTAACATTTTAATGTTTTTGTTTATATAGAATTTAATTTAATTTAATTTATATTTTTATTTAAAGTTTAGAATTTTAATTTTTATCTACAAGTAATATTAGAATATATAAATTTTTAAATGTTTACATTTTATGATTTACGACCCTTTGATTTCCTTTCCCTACATTTTATTATTTTGAATATATTTTATTTTATATTTCAGTTTTAAATTTAAATTTTTAATTGCATGTAATCTTAGAATTTTTAAACTTTTAATCTTGTTATTAAAAAAAGGAACTTAACAAGATTTAATACTCATGAACATCAAGTGAACTTAAATTCAATCGATTAAACTGTTAGTTTGAAAATGCACCTGATGATTGCGCAACGCATGAAAATTCGAGTAGTGCCATAGACGTAGAACAATATATGCTTATTTTTACAAAATCCATTACGAATTGGATTGACTCCGACATATTTCTTTTTCATGATTTAAAAGAATAAATTGTATATAATTATATATATATATATATATATATATATATATAAACATTATTTTTAAATCATTAAAATAAACATGTCGAAATTATATAGATATATATAAATGAATAAGAATGAAAAAAATAATTACAACGTTCAAACATTAATTTAAAATAGTTCTCATAAATTGAATAATGAATACTTATTACTAATTAGTTATTACTTTAGAATATGTGCAAACTACAAACTACTAAAAACTTGTACATTTTGTTTCGACATTGAAGAAACAATGTCTTATCATGTACTTAATAATGATGGTAAACAAAATGTACAATTTTGTAATAGTTTGTAGATTGCACATGTTTTAAAGTAATAAATCAATAATATATATATATATAAATATGTATATTTTTTATTCTTCTTTAATCCGAAATGGAAAAAGTAGGAAGGTAAATTCCAAAAACCTGATCCTAATTAATATTTTAAAAAATTCTAATATTAAAAAATGATACAGGAAGAGAACTCAATGTACTTATATTTACAGAGCCAATATAAATTTAAGTAATTTTTCAAATTTCAAAAATGTTGAATGAACATTTCAACATGAAATCCCTAAGAGAGAATTCATGTCTCCTCAGCAACACACTTCCATCTCAAGTGTGTTGCTGAGGAGACATGAATTCTCTCTTAGGAATTTCATGTTGAAATGTTCATTCAACATTTTGGAATTTTTAAAAATTACATTAATTTATATATATATATATATATATATATATATATATGGTTTATAAAAATACCTTTTAAAAAAGTAAGTATGCGTTCATCACACAAAAAAGCAAAGACAAAATTCCATATAAAAATATGTCAGCAAATCTTTCGTTTTTCAGTTACCAATTTTAAATCAAGTTAGCTGAAGAAAGTAACAAGAAAGAACTAGAAATAAACTGCAAGAAAACCGGATGCATGGTCATCAGTGAAAAGGGCAGCCCAATATGCCAAATAAAGGTCGGGGAGACTAGAATCAAGCAAGTCCAAAAATTTAAATACCTGGGAAGTGTTATAACAGAAGACAAAAAGTGCGGAGGCTAATTGGCATCGCAAAGGAAGCATTGCAGAAGTTGAGTAAAATATTAAGAAACAGGACAATTTCGCTAGAAACAAGAAAGAGAGTACTGGATTGCTAAGGGCTGTCCGTCCTTCAATATGGCAGTGAATGATAGACAATATCATCAAAGATGAAGGAAAAACATGAAGCAAATGAAATGTGGTTCTACGGAAGGATGCTGCGAATATCATGGATTGAGCATGTGAGCAATGATGAGGACTTAGAAATGATGGAAACAAAAAAAGAAATTAATACTGAGCATCAGGCAGAGACAGCTGAAGTTTCTGGGACATGCAATGAGGAAGGAGGGCTTGGAGAACCTGATAATAACAGGCCAGATAGAGGAAAAAAGAGACAGGGAAAGCAAATTTGCAATGCGGTTATATGACGTCACACCGCGTGATAGCGCGAAATGACAACAGAACCATGTATTCCAATGCAATGTAATATGTTATGGCCAGATTTAAAAGGGATTTTATTAAGTGTGGGTTGTTTGGATTTAATGTACATGGCCCCAATATCTGAAGGTTCTTTTGCTGCGTTTGTTATTTTTGGTAACTATTGCCGTTGCCTAGCGGAGTTTTATGTCAACACAAAATAAAATCGTCGGTGATGGTGGATGTTATTGCGTTACCGTCTTGGTGACATCTCTGAAGATGACTCATTTGAGCCGAATGCTTAGAAACAAATTAATAAAATGTTATCCAAATGTTGGAGAATTTTTGTCTTTATTTTCAACTGAAATTAAAGCCAAACTACGACGTTTAGAACGGATCATGATTAAACATAATAGTCATTCATTTTCTCTTATATTTAATAGAATATGTTTAGAAAGTTATTTGCTGCCTCGATACACTAAATTTATATATTTATATAGATATTTATATATATATATTTATATATAGACGTATTATATATGCATATATTGATTTGTATATTTTCTCTGTTGCCATGTGTTTGTATTTGAAATAAAGCTTATTAGGTATAGGTTCTTACTAAGGTAGCTCTTCTTACTACAGATCGTATTGTTAGGAGGTAGACGTGTTTGTGTCGACATCTGTATTTTACTTATTTTTTTATACAGGTGAATTGGTATCAGCCGTCTTAGATCGAGAATTCCTACTAAGAAAAGTGTGTTTTCGACAGTAATAGAACTTGCATTCCATTATTCGATCAGCAAAACCACTCTTACAGACGAAGCGATCCTTTGCCAATTTGTCGGTGGGTGACCGTCATGATAATGCCAAACTCAATTAACTACTTGGGGAATGCACAATTCTCTTTGCGATTTCAAATCTATGTCTGTTGGCTGTATTTAAATTCCCGAACACAGAAATCTTTATTTTTTACCTGCAAGTATTTGTTATTATGAAAAATATTTTTGGTGGGTTAGAATTTTTATTTATTTTTTTAAATTTTTTCATAGGTCATCTAGTAGAAATTTGTTTTCGTGTCTACATTTGATCAATATATATTTCGTGTCTACATATGATTTATACTTAGCTGCCGTGTAGGGATTATCATCTCTCAGTTGAATCTCTGTCTTTGGGCAGAGATTCAACTTGAGAAAAATAAGATGGCAAATCCAAGAGAACAGATGCCTAGGTCTGCACCACTCCATATCAGCAAAAACGTGCATTGTTGGTCGACATCGAAGCCAGCACAACCGATGGTTTCGGAGACTGAGCAATTCTGGTCCCTGGCCTGGGCATATGTGCTTGGGTTCCCCACAATAAATTCGGCTTTGTGTCACATCACAACTCAGTGGGGATGTGAGGCAAATATAATACATTTGATCATTTTTATAGACAATGTCCATTCAGCGTAGCATGGCTCGGGACTGTTTTCTTTCATATTTGTAAACTATGCTACCATTTTATTTTCAGGAAAGATAGAAGTTTCCCTACCTTCTCTGTTTTTTTCCCAAACTTAATTTTATCCTTGAATGGTTGCCAAACAAGGATAGAAATGCTAGTCTGTTCTTGCTATCTGATTCAGTGCTGGTAACAAGAATTTATAATAAAATTTAAGCAAGCTATACGTTAGTCAGTTAAGTGCCATACGTAATAAACGCTTGGGTGATTATGTATCCTTCAATCCATGACTAACGAGGCAAAAGACTTTTCTGCAGTAGGTTGACATTACTTTCTGCGGTAGACTGGTTGCCAACTAAGGTTATAGAACCAAACCTGTTATATTATTCAACCCATATTTTGAGGGATAAGAGATGGATTTATATCTTTCTTAATGATATTTGCGCGTAAACGAATTAAGGAATTCAACTGGAATTCGAACTCGGCTCTCTGATTTCTTCTTCTGAGCCGATATCCATTACACCACTACCACCAAAATGAAGGCATTTCACGGAGTTCAGAAGGCTGACCTTTTTCACAAACAGAAATGCTATGATGTCTCCGGCTGAATTTTTTATTTGATACAATCTTTTTTTTTTCAAGCAAATAGTGTAATGAAAGCCGTATCTATGGTCTCTTATTTTTTTTATATTTTCATCAACAAATTTCCCAGTACCATCCGTTCCAAACTCAGTATCTCTGCTAAAGAAAAAACTATTTACTATTGTCTTCCTAGTAAGTTCGATTCAATAAATCTGGCAGCTGATCTCGAAAATAAGTTCTAATTTTAATTGTTAACTGAGGCAAGAAATGGTTTGTAATTTTTAATTCTCCCAAAACAAGACTTCTGTCTTTTACTCTTTGGGTGATCATGTCTTGAAAGAGACATCACTGACTGGGAGAAGATTTTCACGCAATAGGTTGCCATTACTTTCTGCAGTAGACTGGTTGCCACCCAATCCTATAGAAGCCAATCTGTTCTGTTATTTACCCTATAGCTGGAGAGAGAAACGACGGATTAATAACTTTCCCAAGATTATTTGCGCGTAAGTGAATGTAAGGAATTCAACTGGAGTTCGAACTCGTTTCTCCGATTTTTCCTTCCGAACCTATATTCACTGCACCACAACGCACATCCTTATTCATATTAGGAGATTTTTTTTGCCTGCCATCAGTATGACTGATCCCAGTCTTCAGTAGAGCAACACATTGAGTTTTCTCAGACTCACTTTTTTCTAATAACGTGAAGCGGAGTGTGTATATTGAACGAATTACAGGACATGCTGTTATTAACGTTGGTTCGCTATGTCTTGCTGAACAGTTTTAGTCGACTAAATCTATCTTTCACATTTGTTGTATACTCTGATGAATGTTTTATCTTGCACCTAGAAACCAAAGATCATGACGACGAGGAATTAATCTGCAACTCAAATTTTAAAACAATTTAATCTGCAACCAAAATGACGGTATTTTTCTCTCATAAAATGACGATACAGAAGCTTCAATCAAAATGAAGATATTACGCTGATAATGTCGACGAACTGCAACACGTATATATAAATAAAAATTTATAACATAACTTTATTCGCTTCTTCTTTAGTGACATTTTATGTAGAGTAGAGTAGATAGATCAGTTCGGGGGATGTACGCACGCGCATCGAGGTAGTCAGACAGACAAACGGCTGATTCTCAACTCAATTGCCGTCTGCGAACTGCAGAATTAAACCCACTAACTTGAATAGGCAACCAGCCCAAAACGTGTTATTTCGTCGAATTCCGTCACACCACAGGTGCTGACATATTTGACCTCAGTCGTCAAAACAAAATCTAGCTTCGCCAGCTGCATTTTCTGACATTTTAAGTAACATCCATTTTTGCGCAAATTGTGCAACAAAACGCGAATACACTACTGGGCGACAAAATATTGAATTACACGTTTATAAATGTACCGTTCTTTCTTCTATCATTGCTTCCATGTCTGGTCTGATGATTCTGCTATATATCTCGGGAATCTTAATGAAATAAAAAAAAAATTAATAATTAGCAATGTTATCAATCATGATGTGTCATCTGGTCTTCAGTCAATTTTTCATCGCCATGAAGTAGGTTCTCTGTGTTTTTCTAGAAATATTTTCATATTAGTTTGTTTTGTAAATAGATTTCCCCTTTGGAAATTTGATCTCAGTAATTTAAGACTAATACTACAAAGTGTCCAGTAAAAAAAAAGGCACATTTACTATCGCTTTTATTATTTTTCAGGAATAATTTACCTTGAATATAAAATATAACAATTAAAAAAATTCGAATACCTGCGAAGTATTTTGACAAAGGACGGAAAATGCGACACGGAGATCCAAAGATGCATTGTCATGGCCAAAGACGCATTTCAGCCGCTAACCATAATACTGAAAGACAGGAAAATCTCATGAGAAAAAAAAAGAGTGCTGGATTGCTATGTGATATCTGTCCTTCTATATGGAAGTGAATGCAGGATAATCTCATTAAAGATGAAGGAAAGGCTTCAGACAGCAGAGATGTGGTTTCACAGAAGGATGCTGAGGATAGCATGGACAGAGCCCGTGTGCAACAATGTGATGTTGGAAAGGATGCAAACGAGAAGAAAACTGACAATAAATATCAGGAAGATACAAATGAGGTTCCTGGGACACGTAATGAGGAAGGAGGTCCTGGAGAATTTGATACTCACAGGTCAGATAAATGGAAGAAATGACAGGGGAAAGCAGTGCCAGACGTACTTGTTAGGTCTGAGGAAATGGTTGATGAAGCGGCGCTTTGAAGAGATACTAAGAGGAAAAAATTATTGAGAGCGACAAGACACAGAGCCAAGTGGAAATCCATGATCGCCTACGTCCTGAAGGGACACAACAGATGAAGAAGAATTGAACATTCAGGCAAACATATCGAACATCGACGATGATCGTTTAGTTTCTTTCTTTTTGAATTTACCAAAAGTTTTGTTCTAATAATTTCTTCTCTTGCACTTATTGTCTGTCGAAATCTATTTCGATTTATTTTTTCTTGTCAACTACGATCTTTAAAAATTTACATTCGACATTAGACGCCATCTTTTGACTTTCTGAACCCTGTTCTTTTATTGTCCTTTCTCTTAACTTTTTCTCAATCTCTTTGAATTACAATAACTCATTACATCTTAGTGACGTTATTGCCTTACTTTGGTTGAAATGAGATAAAAAAATACAAATCTCTTTGCTTGGAAATAATAATATTATCAGCGGATCATTTTGAGCCACCAGGAACTATGAATATAAAGAAGCATTTGACAAATGTTATTTAAGAGAATATCTACATTGTGAACATATGGATAAAACAAGATAATTATATGTTATCTATGAATAAACAAACAGTATTCAAAGCTGTTAAAGACCCGATGTTTCAGCTCAAGTCTCTACATGATCAGTCTAGAGTGGAAATGATATTTATGTCAACTGCATTAAACAACGTCTTCTATGTGCCCTGTCCCTTCAGGGCGTAAGATATCATGGTTCTCCACGTCTCCCTATCCCTTGTGGTTCTTAGTATGTTTGCTCCTGTTACTCCTGGCAACCCCCGTTTCGTTATCCACCTGAAAAGGCCCTGCAAATATGTTATTCGCTGCCTTCCTTTATCTCTCTTTCCTTCTATCTGGCCAGTCAATATCAGGTTCTCTAAGCTCTCCTTCCTCATTGCGTGTCCCAGGAACTTCAGTTGTCTCTTCCTGATGCTCAGTATTAATTTCCTTTTTGTTGCCATTCTTTTCAACACCTCATCGTTGCTTTTATGCTCAGTCCACGATATCCGCAGCATCCTTCTGTAGAATCACATTTCCGCTGCTTCAAGTTTTGTCCTCATTTTCGATGATATTGTCCAGCATTCACATAGCAACCCAGCACTCTTTTCTTTGTTTCTAGTGAAATTTTCCTGTGTGTTAGTACTTTACTCAGCTTCTGGAACGCGTCCTTTGCCATGCCAATTCGCCTTCGGATCTCTGTGTCGCATTTTTCATCTCCTGTTAGAACTCTTCCTAGGTATTTAAATTTTTGTACTTGCTTCATTCTGGTTTCCCCCACCTGTATTTGGCATTTTGAGTTGCACCTTTTGCTGATGACCATGCATTCAGTTTTTTTAAGTTTATTTGTAGTCCTTTTTTGTCACTCTCCGCGGCTACCTTCTGTAGGAGGCTTGTAGTTTCCTTTCCGTGTCTTCAATCAGCACTATGTCATCTGCATACCTTATTTTGTTCAAATTGTGGCCTCCAATAACAAATCCTGGCCTGTCATCTAGGGTTCCCAAAATATTCTCGCTGTACAAACATTTTTGGGAAAGACATCAGAGTAATCAAGAATCTCTACTGGCAGCAAACGGCCTGCATACGGACAGGTAACGATTTCAGTAGATTAAACTACTACAACAAATAAAAAGAAATTTAAATTAAGAGAGTCATATAGATGTCTTTGGGACACTGAGATCTTTTTATATACTGTTTTTATCCTCCCTCTTGCGCACACAAAAATACATTTTACCCTTTTTGTATGAAGCAAACACGGATTTGACTTGAGGAGTTTATCTTGCTCTAGAAATGTGATTATGGCTATTTTGTCCCCGAGGTAAACGTGAGATTTGATGGAATGTTCTTCTAAGTTTTTGATTCTTTTGATAATTTTCATGCTATGTTTAGAGCGTCTAATGTTTGTTTTTTAATTTCCATCAACAAGAGGATCAACGAGGAGATCAATAATTCCGTAGCCTTACAGTTATCTTAAGTTGTTGTTTTTGCTGAAATTTACTATGTATAATCTTCGATGTCCGAATAATATTAACCTGCGAATTTTTGCATTGAAAAAGGACATTATACTGAAAAGTAAATATTTGTTCTTCAAAATAAATGCTTTTTTTACTTACGCTGCGGTCATATCGTTGTAACTATTTAACACACGCATATAGAGACTCGCGTATACACACACACACACGCACACACACAAACACACATATATATATATGTATATATATATATATATATTGGGAGAGAGAAAGAGTAAGAGAGAGTAATTAGTGAAGAGAAACGAAGAAATAACGCGATCTTTGACATAGATCTACAAATTTAAGTATTTTTTATTATTGAGCTTGACTTCTCTTTTAAATTGAAAGAAATGAATAATGAAAATTCTATTCGAGACATCTTCGCATTATTTTTGTTTGTTTTTATTTCAAATACAACCAAATTCGAGTTAGTACGACAGAAAATAGAATGCGTCTAAATATGAGAATGAGTGTGTTACGTATTTACGTAGTTTTATGTACGCGTGTAATTTCCTAGTGGTAGCAGTAATTGCTGGATGACAAGTAAAGCTGTCAGCGAAGGTAGCTGCTTTAATAGAACTACTAAAATATGTTAAGAATAATACTGTTCGTCTGTGTTTTGTGTTTCTTAACTCAACATCGCTAAACCATATTTGTAATATAGTAGACCCAAATAAATATACGAAAATGTAAGCAATTAAAGTTTGAGAATTTCAGCTTGTATTACAACAAACGAACATATATATATATATATATATATATATATATATATATATATATATATATATATATATACCTAATACTATAGATAACTATTAGGTATGTTATTCGATGTTCTTTTTACAGCTCTAATGATGTGAGTGTGAAATTCTCCAAGCCGTCTTTCCTCATTGTTCGTCGTAAATATCTCAACTTTATCTTTCAAATTGAAGGTATAAGTTATCTCTTTGTTCCCATTTCCGTAAAATCCTCACTCACTTATTTTGTCTGTGGTATTCTCAGCAACTTCTGTAGCACCCCGTCTATGTTGCCTCATCATTAATCTCTTTCTATCGGGACTTCGTGTTAACAAAAAAGTAAACTTAGCTGAATAAGACAATTCGGGTTAATATTCTTCCCGGTCAGTCTTTTCAGTATAATGTCCTTTTTCAATGCAAAAATCCGCAGGTTAATATTATTCGGACATCGAAGATTATACATAGTAAATTTCAGCAGAAACAACAACTTAAGATAACTGTAAGGCTACGGAATTATTGATCTCCTCGTTGATCCTCTTGTTAATGGAAATTAAAAAAATAAACATTAGACGCTCTAAACATAGCATGAAAATTATAAAAAAAAAATCAAAAACTTAGAAGAACATTCCATCAAATCTCACGTTTACCTCGGGGACAAAATAGCCATAATCACATTTCTAGAGTAAGATAAACTCCTCAAGTCAAATCCGTCTTTGCTTCATACAAAAAGAGTAAAATGTATTTTTGTGTGCGCAAGAGGAAGGATAAAAACAGTATGTAAAAAATCTTACTGTTCCAAAGACATCTATATGACTCTCTTAATTTAAATTTCTTTTTATTTGTTGTAGTAGTTTAATCTACTGAAATCGTTACCTGTCCGTATGCAGGCCGTTTGCTGCCAGTAGAGATTCTTGATTACTCTGATGTCTTTTCCAAAAATGTTTGTACAGCGAGAATATTTTGGGAACCCTAGATGACACGCCAGGATTTGTTATTGGAGGCCACAATTTGAACAAAATAAGGTATGCAGATGATACAGTGCTGATTTAAGACACCGAAAGGAAACTACAGACCTCCTACAGAAGGTAGCCGCGGAGAGTGACAAAAAAAGGACTACAAATAAACTTAAAAAAACTGAATGCATGATCTCTACCTAAACTTTAAAATTTTATTTACTATTCAGTCAGTCAGTTCAGTACCATAGTAGACGCTTTTGGGGATCATGTCTCGAAATTACTGACTGAATAGTAAATAAAATTTTAAAGTTTAGGTAGAGATCGTTCAAGTATTCAGTTGAAGATTTTATAAGGAACCAAAAATCCCATCTTAAAGAGTAACAAAGGGATAAACCTTCTATTCCTGTTGAAAAGAACGAGGTCGGGGTGTGAACCTGACGACGGGCGAACCTATCTGCTTCTATTGAGGAAAAAATAAATAGTAAATAAAATGTTAAGAGTTTAGGAGGAGATCTTAGCAAACTAGAGTTGAAGTAAACTTTAGAAGAAACCAGAAATCAAATCCTGAAAAGGAAACAAGAGAACTCCTCTTCAAAAAACTGGGGAGGAATGTTAACCGAAAAATCGGCGAATGTATCTGTTTCAACCGAGGAAAAAAAAGAGCTCATAAAATTTCAAAGTGTTAGAGGAATTTAAACAAACGAGAAACAATAGACGATAGGTGACGAGTAATAACAAGACGATAGAAAATAATAATAAAAAAAACAAACAAGTATTATTTGTTTAAATAACGGATTCAGTTTACTGTGTAATTGTAATGTCTGATTAAAATCTTTCTTTTTTTAATAATTAAGTTCTCTCAACATATAGCTCGTCTTTTTTTTGTCTGAATGGTTATGATGAATTAAGTACATCACATGAATAAAATAGAAGGTGATACGAAGTGATGATGAAGTATAAAGTAGATATGTCCCTTGACTTGAAAAAGTTCAGATTTTAGTGATTGAGGTAACATCCCTGCCAGATTTTTTCTAGGAAGCAGATCTTAGAATCAAGCTTAATGAATTGAATTCCATATTTTCATTTGGAATAACGAATAAATGAGGACGATTTGTCTTCGTAGAAGTGGCACATCGCATAATAGCAGTAAATGTCTGGACTGCTGGAACTATAGGACGATGCTCATCTCAAGATTTGTTATGGAAGTAGCGATATACTTGCGATCTTGTGTGTGTTGGAATGAAGTTGCAAATTTGAAGAGCAAGTCTTCCTTCACTCGACCACGTTAAAGGCTTTGAACTGTTGTCTGTGAAGTCAGGGTCAAACAGCTTCTGCCCAGATATAACAGCAATAATTTATGTTTGTTCTGTGTCCAAAAGTAAGTTAAACCACCTCTTTATCATTACGATTTATCGTATAGACATCACGCTGGAAAACGTCTTTGCCAGAAACCAAAGTTATGACCTTTTGTCTATAATAGCTTTTTTCCGGGTATCGGAAAATTATAACGTTTTTTTTAACATTACTAATAAGAATAGCCTTGTGTTAAAGGGTATGAATATGACCCTCTCGGTGACATTTATTGCCTTATATGTTATCAACGACATAGCTCGGTGTAATGTCTGTATTTATCGTTACAATAAAAAAAAATAGGTGTGATAAATATAAGATTAGTTTAAGAAACGAATTTTCACGTCAAGTAAAAGAAGTGGATTTACATAAAAGATGTCTTTTATACATAAATCTTTCCCACCTCATTCTGACAGAATAAAAACTACAAAAGATTACAAAGTTCTTGAATTATTAATGAGATTTTAAATCAAAGGCTTAAATGAAAATATTAAACTAAGACATTTTCTTTTATGCAAAAATCTCTTCATAACATGGCCATTCCTTGCTCTCCACAACATCCTGCATATTTTACTCTAAGTTAGAAATGAACCTTTTAAAATTTAAATTTGTTTTAAATTTAGATTTGATTAAACTTTTAACTCTTTTCATATCTGAATTTGCTTAAGAAAATATAAATACATGTAATTTTATGTCGAAATTCCGTGATTATAGTTGTCAACAACGTTCCAACTGTTTTTTCTTCATGTAAATTTTCATCCTCTTGAAAAATTAAATGTTGTTTTAATGAAAGAATTAGCAAAAAAAAAAAATGTCATGTGAAACATCGCCTCAGAAAGTGGACGATCATGGCTCTCCACATTTTTATATCTTTCGTTAGTCCAAATAAATTTCAACCACTTTTAAAATTTAAATTTGTTTAAATGCAAAACAACAATAACCAAGAAATATTAAGATATTAAATCTTTTAAACAATTTATTATGCTCCAGCCTTCTTCAGGGGCAAAGAATTTCAAAACGAACACTGTGTCATTCGATATAGACGTTGGTTAGTTCCAGTAACTTGACCCAAAAAGTTGTGAGTTCAAGACGAGGCTGCAACAGTCGTGAACAAATAACTTAGAGAGTTAGTTTTGTTTAATAGCATATCAACCTCTGTGTGCTATCTAATGCCAAACAGGTACGGTTTTAATGTAATTTTAAAAATATTCGGTTATAGTGAGAAGGTCGATTTAGTCAGATTTTAATTAATATTTTTGTTTTTATTTTTTTATATTTTAGAAAACTGAAAATGTGTTCTACTTTTGTATTAAAAATGTTTTGCTAATAATTATTTTTCCTTCAAAAATGTGTTATGATAATAACTGTTCTTCAAAAATGTATTGTTGGTAATATTTTTCCTTCAAAAACGTATCTTTTTCTATAAAATTCTATTTTTATGTATATATTTCTATAAAAGTGTATTTTTATACTTTCATAGTGTTTTGACCCAAGTTTGGTGGGGAATCTATTTGTCCATTGTTAGGACCCTAACAGGTGCTACCACTCCGGGTAAAGGTGGACCTATGAACAACAGCAATTAAGAGGCCTTGCTGCCGGATGCAGTTTACCGTCATGCCCTGGACTCTTAGAGAGTTAAGTTCAAGGGAAATAACTACATGGCTAGGTGGTATCGCACGTGGAATGAAAATGACTTACCACAGTGATCATAATAAAAAGTTAGGTTCGAAATTTCAAGGACCTGAAGAAGGTGAAAGCCTTCAACGGCCATAACAATGGCATTAATGATGAGGACAATAGTTCGAACAATGTAAATAGTGTAAATACTACCTCATCTCAGAAGTATAGACAAATAGTAAATCTTTTGCAGAATTCCAAAGATGTGAAATATGATACAAAAATTGATATCTGGTTTTACTAGTTTAAAAACACGGTCGTATGTAAGATTTTCAAATCCTGTTGTATATTTAAGAAACTTAACTTTATAAATCCGGAACTATCACGATAAACAAATGTTCCAGCAAGAAGTTGCCATGTCTTGAGTAATGGGAGGCCTCGTGCCTTGGACACCTATTGGGATATCAACTCTATCCAAATCGTAAGTGTCGCTCATGATTACGAACCATCGCTAAAGATGCTGGAAAAATGGCTGATTTCCTGTAGTTCTCCAGTCAGGTCTAAACTCCTCCTGTTACCATATCCCTTTACATGAGCTAAATGAGACCGAAATTGGAGTACTGATGCCATATATAGACAAAAATATAGGGTAGAGTTCAAAAGCATTCATCCGTATCCTTGTGGGCGATTATCTTCCCTGCTACAACCGATTTCTCACTGACGAAACATGGCAAGCTTTTCCATCGCTTTTTTATAATCATATCGCCCCAGACCAGGCAGGGGGTTACATAGGAGGAAAGTTATGAGAAAACGTGAGAGGTTATAGGGCGTGTGAGAAAGTGGGTAAGAGAAGGATGAGAATACTGATGAAAGTGGAGTGGACGAAGAAAGGAGCTTGATAGAGAAGATGCAGGTTAGTGAGATAGGAGATGACTATTGACTTTACATTTAAATACTTGGAGATTATAGCTATCGGGAAAGTAAGTAAATGAAAGGGAATTCCACAGGCTGGGAGTAGGAGAAAAGCTGATGGAGTAGAATTTTCCATAGAAACTTTATTCTTCAGTTCTACCTGTTCTAACCTTTACAGTTAATTCTCACCATGCCACCCACATTGTAGCGAACCACACCCATTTCTTTCGTATTCTGTTGGTGAAATGTAAGATCCTTTCGTGTAGCCTTTCCCCACGAACCGTTAATTTATGGCATCAATTCTCAAGAGTTTACATTCCCAATAAAATTTTAACCTGTTTAAGTCTATGTTTATCTTCCCCACATATCCGCATAAACTGCGCTTCTTATTTTGTAAAGACCTACCTTGAGTGGCTCCCTTCTACGGGGTGAATATTATTATATTAAAACCTTGAATAAGCCCTCGCTGATTTTTCATGGAAATTAATGCTTTATTTCTTCTTCTTCTATGTGCCTTGTTCTTTCAGGATGCAGTCGATCAGGGATTTCTATGCCTCCCTATACCTGGTAGATCTTAGCACGTTTTCTCCTGTTACACCATGCAACCCCCGTTCTGTCATCCACCTACTCAGCCCCTTCAAATATGTTATCCGCTGTTTTCACCTGTCCTCTTTTCGCTCAATGTAGCTTGTTAGTATCAGGTGGAGAACCTGATACTAACACCTTCCTCATTGCATGTTCCAGAAACTTTAGCTCTCTTTTGCTGATGCTCTTTTTTCGTTTCCGTCTTTTCAAAATCTAATCATTGCTCACATGCCCGATCCATGATATTCGCAGCATCCTTCTGTAGAACCACATTTCAGTTGCCTAAATTTTTTTTCATCTTTGTTTATATTGTCCAGCATTCTCTGCCATACTGTAAAACAGACTTCACATAGCAATCCAGTAATCTTTCCTTTGTTTCTGTCAAAAAAAAAAAAAATTAAAAAGAAACATGTCACTGAAAGAATTGTCTATTGCTAACCATTACTTTTTCCCATTTTTCTGGCAGCATTTGAATTCTACGTCAGAAAAACGATACGTATTTTGATGCTAGCCAAGAATCAACTCATATTTTTGTATCTTCATGAGAATGAAAGTGCTGCTCAGCTAGGCCATGTGCCATCGATAGGAACAAGGGATAATCGGACGAGGCAATTTCTGGTGAATATGGCGGGTGGAGTAGGACTTTCCATTTAAACGTTTTCCAGTAGGTTTTTACCCGTTTTGTAACATGTGGCCGAGCATACGATTTGTTTTCAAATCTCGGCTCAAACGCATAAATTGTAGTTCAGCTCGGTTTGAGCAGGTAATAATAAACTATACCTACTAAACACGAAATGAGAGCAAATGAAAAGCTTCGAGCCATTAATATTGTCGCCGATATTGATGCATGGCCGCGCTTCATGTACAATCTTCTACGTTTATGGTTGCCGTAGTGTATCCACTTTTCATCGCCAGTTACGATACGATGCAAAAAAAAATTCTTTTTCTGCCGTTGGAGCAACTGTTTTCATGTGATAAGACGCCGTTTAACGTCTCTCA
The DNA here is from genome assembly GCA_037127315.1 of Ascarosepion bandense. Lineage (NCBI taxonomy): Eukaryota > Metazoa > Mollusca > Cephalopoda > Sepiida > Sepiidae > Ascarosepion > Ascarosepion bandense. Next base: position 3,607,506 of record JBBBDQ010000991.1, read on the forward strand.
GTTTCAACTTGTACAGCACCCAATATTCTTGTTTTTGAATTATTCTTAATGTTTTTAAGCTTTTCAAAACAGTTGTGCGATTAACTCATAATCATTCTCCAAGTTCATCTTGCGCCTGACATGAGTCTTCAGGAAATACTGCCTTCAATTCTTATTCTTCCAAACTTTTTAGGTGCACCAGAGCGTTCTTTATCTTCAATATCAAAATCATTCTTTTTGAAGCATCTAAACCAATCTCTGCATGCTGTAGATGATACAGTGCTGATTGCAGACACGGAAAGGAAACTAGAAACCTCTTACAGAAGGTAGCGGTGGAGAGTGACAAAAAAAAAGGACTACAAATAAACTTTGAAAAAACCTGAATGCATAGTCATCAGCAAAAGGTGCAACTCAAAATGCCAAATACAGGTGGGGGATACCAGAATCAAGCAAGTACAAAAATTTAAATACCTAGGAAGTGTTATAACAGGAGACATAAAATGCGACACAGAGATCCGAAGGCGAATTGACATGGCAAAGGACGCGTTCCAGAAGATGAGTAAAGTACTAACACACAGAAAAGTTTCACTGGAAACAAAGAAAAGGGTGCTGGGTTGCTATGTGATGTCAGTTCTTCAATACGGCAGTGAATACTGGACAATATCATCGAAAATGAGGACAAAACTTGAAGCAGCGGAAATGTGGTTCTACAGAAGGATGCTGCGGATATCGTGGACTGAGACTGCAAGCATCGATGAGGTGTTGGAAAGAATGGCAACAAAAAGGAAATTAATACTGAGCATCAGTAAGAGACAACTGAAGTTCCTGAGCTACGCAATGAGGAAGAAGGGCTTGGAGAACCTGATACTGACAGGCCAGATAGAAGGAAAAAGAGACAGAGGAAAGCAGCGCATAACATATATGCAGGGCCTGATCAGGTGAATGACGGAATGGGTGTTGCCAGGAGTAACAGGAACAAACATACTAAGAGCCACAAGGGATAGGGAGACGTGGAGAACCATGATCACCTACGTCCTGAAAGGACAGGACACATATAAGAAGAAGATGGTTGCCGTAAGTATTAAAAAGAATTCTGTGTGCTTCAGCTGCAGATTTCTTTTGAATAAAATTGTGCAGTAAAATTCCCTGTAAATACACTTTCTTCGGCACGAAATCCGACATGCTTAACGCTATGAAAAATACTCATTTGCAGGTTATTTAAAGTCCCCTTTTTTGGATTGTAAGAATTTTATTAATGACAATAATAATAGGTTCGTAATACAAGTTTTACTAATTAACCCATACCGTGGAGGCAAAGAGGTGAATTCCTACTGAATATAACGAAGCCAATGGGAATCTGAATTCAGTTCTTTAATTAACAATTCTGCACCATTCTCTGTTATAGCACCCGCACATTAAAATTTTAAGCACTTTCCAGTCGGTCACTTATCTAAGTAATTGATCAAGTTTGACGTTGCTTAACTTCAGCGATTGTAAGCCTCGGAATAAAAAAAGGGTAAATTTTCGTTTTGTTCCCTGAATGCCTTTATCCCTTCAAATCTTTCCAAAACATCCTCATTTCCGTGCAAAAGTAAATGCTGAACTCAAATCGATAATTGTTTATTGACGAAACCTACTCTTTTATCAATTTTACAACCAGAAAAATATCGAACTTCTTTTCGCTGATTATCTCACCCCGTAACCACGGTTCAGAAACATGTTATTCACTGCAGAATGACTTCACGCGTAGTTTGGTGATTTTTCGATCAATTTATTTCCTTTTTGCTATTCATACGCGAAAACTGAGTCCCGAACCCAAACAAATCGCGGAACTAATTGCTCAAAAGAAGTAAACGGGCCGTAATATGTATCCTACGTCCCAAGTCATTCAGCGGTGAATCAGATATGAAAACAGTGGTAAGGGGTGAGATATAGTGCGACTTTTTTTGTGGTCGACAACAGAAAAAATGGTAGGTTTCTTCAATAAGCAATTAGCGATTTGATTTCAGCATATGCGTTTGCACGTAATTAAGGAAGTTTAGGGAAGATTTGACGGGGTAAAGGGCTTCGGAGAACAAAACAAAAATTTACCAAAATAAGAAACAGCTGAAATCTCTTGGACACATAATAGGATAACTTGGAAAACATAACGCTTGCAAAGCATATCGCCGGACAGTGATATAGGAAAACAGAGCGGGTCAACTACCTGGTAAACGTGTGAGAATGGATGGTGGAGCAGAAGTCAGGTGGCTTGACAAGTTGTGAAAGTTGGCTATCGGCTTTATCATGAAGTGAGGACTCTGATTGGGAGATTGGAGATGTTGAGGAGCGTGAAATCGCCTCTTAAGGGTTGTTATTCTCAGGTGGTAGCACCTGTCAGGAGTCCAACATATATTGATTACTCAAAAAAAAAAAAAAATACAAAAATACAAAAATTCATTTTATAATAAAAATAACAGCAATACTTTTTATATTAAAATGTTTTCAATCATACCTATCTAATCTAAACTTATTTATAAATGAAACATTGTCTGTGTGTGTGTGTGTCTGTGTGTGTCTTCCGTTACCTATAGACTCCGAAACGGCTGAACCGATTTTCTTGAAAATTTACACAGTTGTACTATAAGCGTCTGCAAGTGTTCTTAGCTCGTTTTTGTGTCGAGGTACCCCCGATAAATATCGAAAATTGATAATCGAAAAAAATCGGGTTATAGAAGGAGTGATCTGATTTTAATCAAATTTGATAAACTCAGAGACAAAGACATAAGAAACGATATTCAGAAGTTTCAAGGTTGCAATTCTTACAATAGTGCAGAAAATTTCATATCGATTCCAGGAAAACAAAATTTGACTTACATCCATTCATTTTTCTTTCAGTCTACGGTTTCGTTTTAACTGGAAACACCTATTGCTTTTTAGTCTTTCGTGCCAACGTCCAAAGAGTCTGAGCTCCAGGACCATGGATTAGTTTTAAAGGTTTCATTACACCCGAGCAACGCCGGGCTATACTGCTAGTATTTTATAAATGAAAAACATTTCATAGTAGAATTTCCAACAATACATTTCGTGACAAAAGGCCAAATATTTTATAGCAAAATTACTAACAATACATTTTAGAGCAAACGTGACAAATATATTATAGTTAAATTTTATAGCAAAATGATCACTAATACATTTTATCTTTAGTTTGAAAGCATACAACTGCATTTAAAATGAATTTATTTGAAGCCATTTCCTGGACTATTTTACATGAAAGCTCTGATAAAAAATTATCCGGACTGCTGCTATGGTGGCGGTGCTAAAGAACAAAGAGTGAAACCATTTAGCACAGATTGCACATGCGCACTACTGTTGTTCTAGCTCGCTTCCTTTGGTTACGCCAGTGCTTAGAAGAAAAGTATGTAGATTGCGGTCCTATCAAAACACCGTAGTGTTTTCATCAGTTACGATGGCTTGTAAAGGTGTTTTGGGCCAAGGAAATCATTCCTCCGGGTTGGTCAAGCAAAAAATTCCCTAGATAACGCTCCTTGCGACTCTTTTCTCTTCGAAAATTAAATCACAATTGAAAAAAAAATATTTCAAGGCATTGAGGTAATCCAAATGAATGCCATAAAACAGCTAGTTCCTATCCCAAAAATGGAGCTCCATGAATGCTCCCATCAATTTAAGTAACTGGATAAACTGTGTGGATTCAGAAGGTGACTATTTCGAAGGAGATTAAGCCGTAATGTTTTCACTGGGACAGCTAGTATTTAATTACATTGCGGTTCAGTCAGTCAGTTAAGTGCCATACGTGATACACGCTTGGGTGATCATGTCTCGAATAGAATCCAATATGTCCTGTTATTAATCCATAACTGGAGCGAAGAGACTGATTAATATATTTCCCAAGGGTATTTGCGCGTAAGTGAATACAGAGAATTCAATTGAAACTCGAACTCGGCTCCCCGATTTCTCGTTCCGAGCCGATATCCAGTGCACCACAAGGCACATCCATTGAGGTTACTCTCCCAAAAATTGGGTTTTGACCAGGAACACTTGCACAAATCTCATGAGAAAATAAATTTCCCCTTTGAAATTCTTATTCAAACTGCGTGTCGGATATTGATACAAGCCACTTCGAATAACATTGATATTGTTCAGCGTCCTCAGAAAATTAGATTTGTACGGAGAATTTATGATTTACGAAAGGAAATCCTTTTTTGTGTTGTTTTTTTTTTTGAAAGCGTTAAGTTTCGAGTAAGAACCAAAAAGAATATTAACAAACAAATGTTGTATCCATTTGTAGCCGACGTTGTGTAAAAAGAATGACGTCAAAAGAACGAAGCTATATATGAAAGACAAAAACGGTGAGATGCACATTTATTTTATAAATGTCTAACCGCGGTCTATCTGTCATTTTATTGTAATCTCTGTTAGTATCGAGTGCATACAGTCAAAATGTTTCGCGTTTTCGGGTTGTTCCCTTCGTTTTGAACATAGGGTTTTTTGGTGCATTGCTGTAAGCGCAAAGAAACATAAAGAAAATTGAAGAGGAAGTGGAAAGGTAATAATATAAACACAACGGTGCGCTTTTACGGTGTTCTTGATTCTTTTTGGCTATGAAACAACGAGCGAGCACGATTGCGTGCATAGCCTGTTTGTAGCGGTTGTAAGGGATAACATTGCATGCTAGGTAATGTTCTACACACTACCAAAGACGCCTTCCGATTGGCAGGGGAAGATCTGATTTAATTTAAGGTTTTATTTTATAATTGAGGTGTGGAACAACCTATTTGTTCGTCAATTTCACTGTTTCAGTTTTCGTTTCTGTATGGGGATTTCATGTAAAAGTTTACAGATTGTGTTAGGGAGATAAATCGATAGATAGGCAGAAAATAAACATAGATAGATAGATAATAAAAAGTTGGTTTAAATAGATCCTGAGTGACTGTTATATATATATATATATATATATATATATATATATATATATATATAACTATTTAATTACTTAGTTTTAGGTTATAATGAAATTAGACCAGTACACAGTTGTATTAAAAAGTGTTCAATACAATTATATTGAACAGTTTTTGAAATATTTTATATATATATATTATTCATAAAAGAGTTTTGAACCTTTTAAAATTCTTCAACAGTGTTGTAACAAAATGGCTCCTTTTGTAGTGATGTTATAACATATTTATGTTATAAATTCTAAATAAATATTATTCGCTCTACTTTATATTGAGCACTTTTTTAAGAGTATTATTTTTTTTGTTTGGATACGGAATTTTATTCCATCCATACCTACCCTATACTTGCATATATATATATATATATATATATATATATATATATATATGATCCGCAGACAGATCTGTTTCGCTGTATCACAGCTCATCAGTACGGTTAGACATCCGTCTGCTTTTACCCAGGATTGAAATTCGACCGAATTGGCGTCAGTCGGCGATTCTAATTCTGAGCTATGGGTGCTCGGTAGAAGGAGGCAGACTTTTTGCGTATGGTGTATGCGCCAGTAGTCAGAGTGCTCTAATTCATTGCTGAATGAGCGATATATATATATTTGGGCAGCGATCTGTTTTTTATGCAGGTTGCATTCAAAAATGATAAACGAGGCGTGATAGTTAAGTTTGTATGTAATTTTTCATTTGATGTTATGAATAAGAAAATAAGAACAATATACAGGAAGCCAAGATAGAAATAAAGAACCATCTAAGTCAAATACAAAATATTACAATGGAGGAACGAGAACAGCTCCCAAAATTACAACCAACAAAACATAACCTCCGAACTATTAAACTCTATAATGCAGCACTGAAATTAATACTGGATGAAGACCCTCATACAAATCTTAACGAAATAATATATGCATCAGCAAGAGCAGCAACAAAAAAATTGAATATCAAAATAAAAACAAGGCAGTCTCGCAGACATGAAGATCCACCTTGGAAAAGAAAAATAGAAAAAGAAATCGAACAACTTAGAAGAGAACTATCAGTACTGAGTAGAGGAATAAATGTAAGAACTAGGAAAAGCAGAAGAGCCGAAAGAAAATAAAACATTAGGAATGAAAATGAAGTCTTATCAAATAAAGAAAAAATAAAGCAAATAATCCAACTGAAGGCTCAAAGAATAAGACGCTATGAGAAAAGAGCAAGATTTTACAGACAAAACAAGATTTTTCAGACTGATACAAAGAGATTTTACAGGGAAATAGGTAAAAAAAGAATTGAAGTGACAGCCCCCCCCCCAGAATGGAAGAAGTCACACAGTTCTGGGAAAAGATATGGGCTTGCCCTAAAGAACATAGCAAGGAAGTACATTGGATTGCGCAAGAGATAGAACGAATGAAAAATAAACCAGAACAGACATGGTCTGGAATTACAGAAGATGATGTTAAATTTGCACTAAAAAAAGCACACAATTGTAAATTCCCAGGTATAGATAAAATTCCTAACTTTTGGCTATATTATTTAAATACAGCACATAAAAAACTAGCCAAAGAACTTCAAAAAATGGTTGACGATCCCACTAAAATTCCTGCATGGATGACCAAAGGAATTACATTTCTTCTACCCAAGAATGGTGACAGAAACAACCCGAAAAACTACAGACCAATTACATGTCTTCCGACAACATATAAACTATTAACATCTATTTTAACAAAACAGACATATTTATTCTTAGAAAGAAATGACATGATACCGCTTGAACAAAAAGGGTGCAAACGTGGCTGTTATGGTTGTAAAGACCAATTGCTAATTAACAAAATGATCCTGGAAAACTGCTACAGTACAAAGAAAAATCTTAGTACTGCCTGGATAGATTATCGTAAGGCATTCGATAGTGTGCCACATTCCTGGATTTTAAAGACTTTAAATATATACAAGATATCGCCCGTCATCATCAATTTCATCAAACAGTGCATGTCTATATGGAAAACAACCCTTTACCTCAATCATATAAATGGAACCTATAAGTCTGATGAAATAAACATCAAAAGAGGTATATTTCAAGGTGATTCTTTATCTCCCTTACTATTCTGCATATCATTAATAGCACTAACCAGTCAACTTAATAAGACAGAATATGGTTATAAAATAGGCCAAAAGAAAATAAGCCATCTATTTTACATGGATGACTTATATATGAGTTATATGCTAAGAATGATAATGAGCTGGAAGGTCTTCTGCAAACTGTAAAATGCTTCAGCGAAGACATTGGAATGAAATTTAATTTGAATAAATGTGCTAAAGCTACAGTTTTACGTGGATCAATACAAGAAACATCCTCAATTAGCTTAGACCCTGCTGTAACAATAAAAGAATTGAAACCAGAAGAAGCTTATAAATACCTAGGTGTAAATGAGAGCGAAAACATTCACCATAAAAAAAATGAAAGAAATAGTGCGTAAAGAGTACTACAGAAGGCTACGAATGATATTAAAAACTGAAATAAATTCACAGAACAGAGTTATGGCCATTAATAGCCTTGCAATCCCAGTTGTCCAATATAGCTTTAACATCTTAAACTGGACTCTAAACGACATCAGGCGAATGGATGCTAAAACAAGAAAGCTTCTTTCTAAGCATAAGATGCATCATCCAAAGGCTGATGAAGCCCGTCTATACATACCACGTAAAGAAGGTGGAAGAAGGGGTCTTATTCAGCTGGAATTGTCATACAAGACAATTATTGGCTTACTAACATACATAGAAACAACAAAGGATTGGATGATACAATTAGTAAGGCAACATGAAGAAAGAAATAAAAAATATTCAATAATAAAAGAAGGCAGTAAATACAAACAAGATTTACAGTTAGTAGATTCTGTAGAAAAGCAAAACAGAAGCCAAGAACCAACTATTGCGGCAAAAAATATGAAAATGAAAGCCAAAGATAAAGCTCTTGAACAGATGAAACAGCGCTGGCAAGACAAACCTCTGCATGGCCAATATCCAGAACGTGCCAATAAATCCAATGTTGACAAAGTTAATACTCATCGATGGTTACGTGCATCTGGATTAAAGTCTGAAACTGAAGGATTTATACTTGCAGCACAAGACCAAAGTCTTTTCACGAGAAACTTTCAGGCAAATATTATGCATAATAATATGGATCCAAAATGCAGGTTTTGTGATAAACACCAAGAAACAATAGACCACCTAATCTCAGGCTGTTCTGTGCTTGCCCCAAATGAATATAAAAATCGCCACGATAGAGTTGGGCAATATTTACATTGGGCAATGTGCAAACATTATGGAAAAGCTGTAAACAAACACTGGTATGAACATCACCCAGCACCGGTTACAGAAATAGAAGATGTAACCATTCTATGGGATTACACCATCTACACAGACAGAAAAATTTAAGCAAACAGACCAGACATTATTGTTAAAAACCAGAAAGAGACAACTTGTCTATTAATTGATATGGCTTGTCCAGCGGATTGTAACATAGCAATCAAGAAATTTGAAAAACTGTCAAAATATAAAGACCAGGAAATTGAAATAGAAAAAATGTGGAAATTGAAAACAAGAGTTGTGCCAGTGATAGTAGGTGCACTTGGAATAATAAAAAATGGAACAAAACAACACATTGAAAGAATCCCTGGAAACCCCAGCTTAAGAGATATACAAAAAATTGTCTTATTAAGTACAGCCCACACACTAAGGAAAACTTTATCTATGTAATGCTGGGGATGATAGGGAAGATAGAAAAACATGAAATGGAGCCATAACAACACGCCACTACCTGCCTTAGGTCTCCCCGCAGACTTGGTTGGTAGTGAGACGAAATATGATGAGAAATGAAATAATAATAATAATAATAATAATAATAATAATAATAATAATAATAATAATAATAAAGATTAACTACTAATAATTAAAATGATTCTGGAAAATTGCAGGAAAAATGTAAAAATTTCAGTGCACCTGAGAAAGATTATCCCAGAGCTTTTGATAATATATCACATTCTTGGATCGTTACAGATTTAGAATTTTACATAGTATTTTTCGGTAAATTCCTTTAAATATAGCAGAAACTCAGGAAAACTATTATACATAAATCCCACCAAAGTTACGTTAATTCCATTCGTTTGAATATCCGACGAGAAATCCTTCAAGAAGATTCCCTGCCTCTTCTGTTCTCTCTGTCCTTAATCACCCTTAATCACCCTTAATCACCCTTTTCCATGAAGTAAACAGTAATAACTATGGATAGAAAGTAAAATAAAATGTGTTTAATTATGGATGATATCAAACGCTTTGCCACACAAGACAATGAATTGAATGAATCAATATTGTAAATTGTTTCGGCAATGACATTGGTATAGATTTCAGTTTAGATAAATATGCAGAAGTAACAATAATATTATAATTAATATTAAGGCACCGGAAAACAAAGAAGCCTGTAAATTAGTCAACGAAGGAGATAGCATATATCATTCCCAAATGAAGGAGAAAGAAAAAATTAATTGGAGTCGATAGACTAAACTATCGCCCGGTTCACACTCCACCCACGTCTATTGAACAGGTGAAGAGGCTCATCTCTTGTTTCCTGTTTAGGATGTGGTTTCCGGTTTTTCTCTTTTCTAATCTTTTCACTCTTTTTTTTATTTTTATTTTTTTTTTCAATTAGAGTAGATAGACGAAACTATCGCCCGGTTCACACTCCACCTACGTCTATTGAACAGGTGAAGAGGCTCATCCCTTGTTTCCTGTTTAGGATGTGGTTTCCAGCTTTCTCTTTTCCATCCTTTTTACCCTTACGTAGCCCCCTGCTCATCAGTGGCGTTATCGCCTTGCTTGGGGTGATATGATTAAAAAAAAAAGGTACTACAAGCATATGCATCTGATGTTACCGAGTTGACTTTGTTACTTAGCCATGAATAATTAAGATATGTACATAGTGCAATATTCTTACTTGGACCATAGCCGACATTTAGTGAATGAATGTCAAGACTAGAAGGCTTCTCATTTTCCACCCCACGCATCATCCAAAGGCTGATGTTGACTGTAGGTTTCAAGATCCGAAGGAGACATAGGATTAGTTTAACTAGAACTGTCTCATCAACCCACAACAATCGGTGTTCAATGATAGCTGGAAACTACAGATTGGATGATAATTTGTGTCAACACGAAATAAGAAACTTTATTCAGTATTAAAGTAAGTTTTCTTCTTTTTTATGTGCCATGTCCTTTCAGGACATGGCGTTCCACATCTCCCTGTCACTGGTGGCACTTAGCACGCTTTCTCCCGTTTCACCATGCAACCTTCGTTCCGTCATCCACCTGATCAGGTCCTTCAAATATGTTATCCACTGTTTTCCCCTGTTTCTTTTTCCGTCTCTCTGGCCTGTTCTCTAAATACTCCTTCCTCATTGCATGTCCCAGGAACTTTAGTTGTCTCTTCCTGATGCTGAGTATTAATTTCCTTTTCGTCTCCATTCTTTCCAAAACTTCATCATTGCTTACATGCTCGGTCCATGATATCCGAACATCCTTTTGTAGAACCACATTTCAGCTGCTTGAATTTTTTCCTTCATCTTCGAAGATATTGTCCAACATTCACTGCCATATTGAAGAACCGACATCACATATCAATCCAGTACTCTCCTTTTTGTTTCTAGTGAAATTGTCCTGTTTCTTAATACTTTACTCAACTTCTGGAATGCTTCTTTCGCCATGCCAATTCGCCTTCGGATCTCAGTGTCGCACTTTCCGTCTTCTGTTAGAACGCTTCCTAGGTATTTAAATTTCTGTACCTGCTTGATTTTAGAGTCTCTCACCTGAATTGGCATTTTGGGTTGTCCTTTTTGCTGATGAGCTTGCATTCGGTTTTCTTGCAGTTTATTTGTAGTCCTTTTTTGTCACTCTCTTCAGCTACCTTCTGTAAGAGATCTTGTAATGTTCTTTCTGTGTCTGCTATCAGCACTGTATCATCTGTGTACATTATATTGTTTAAATTATGGCCTCCGATAACGAATCCCGGCATAACTTCTAGGGTTCTCAGAATAGTTTAGCTGTACAAGTTGAATAGATCCAGTGAATATTCGCATCCTTGTCTTACTCTGCTTTCAATCTAAAGGAAGTCAACAAATTCAAAAGAGAATTTCAAGTGGGTTAAAAAGTGCTACCAAAAAATAAGGCACCTATTGCAACAGAAAAGATCCTAAAAAAAGAAAGCAAAAGCAAATGTAATATACCAAATTCGGAAACAATGGTATGATAATCCTTTTCATCGTCAATATCTGGTATCAAACAAGTTGATGTAGACAAAACCCACATCCATTAGTGGTTATGTAGTTCAAGCTAAAATTGAAAATTTTATTAACGTTCCTGTAGCAGTGACTTGCCTCGGCGACCCAAACGGGCCAGAGTCGGGTGTATGTTTTGTAAGGGAGTGTGGTGACGGCAAATTGGCGAGCGTTGGTCAGATGGAGAATCGGACAGTACTTTGTGGTAAACAGAATTGGTGTCGCTTGTAGCCGTTTATATTTACTGTGCCGAGTGCTCATTGGCTGAGTGGTAGCCAGGTCGAGTGCATAAAACGTGGTATGTTCATTCTGAGAGGGGTCTTGTTATTCGAGCCGTCGTTCGCGTGAGAATAGCGTTTCGGGGATTAAGACAAGACGTGTGCATTTGGCTTGCCTGTTTGGCATACTTTCCTGTGGTTGCTTTTTACCAACACATAATTTTTAGTTTTCTTTTTGCAACAGTTACACATGACTATTGATTGATAATTAGTAATATTTTTTATAATCATATCGCCCCAAACAAGGCATTTTACTGCCACTGTCGTGCAGGGGGGTTACATAGACGGAAAGTAATGAGAAAGTTACACCACGCAACCCCCGTTCTGGCATCCACCTGATCAGGCCCTGCATATATGTTATCCGCTGCCTTCTGCTATCTCTTCTTCCTTCTATCTGGCCAGTCAGTATCAGGTTCTCCAAGCTCTCCTTCCTTATTGCATGTCCCAGGAACTTCAGTTGTCTCTTCCTGATGCTCAATATTAATTTCCTTTTTGTTGCCATTCTTTCCAACACGTCATCGTTGCTTGCATGCTCAGTCCACGATATCCGCAGCATCCTTCTCTAGAACCACATTTCCGCTGCTTCAAGTTTTGTCCTCATTTTCGATAAAAACAGAATATGTAACAAATTTTTGAAAACTTTCAAAAATCGAGTAAAGCACAAGGATCTTGAAATTGAAATCTCAAAACTGGCGCACATGAGAAGTTTAATTTCAATTGTAGTTGGAGCCCACGTTTGGCTTGGAAAATGTTTCAATAGATCCAATGAGAATGTATCGTGATAGCTATGCCTTGAAGAAATACTAAACGTTGTACTCACAAATAATGCCCATACTTTAAGACTTTAGAAATGTAAAATGTGGGTGATCTTAGATTAAAAAAATTCTCAGTGGAAAATGTCATGACGCAGTTTTTGACCCTAGATCTCTGCTTGAAGCCCGGAAAGAAATGAGTATACACCAGAAATCAAAGGAAATAAAATAAAAACTTTTACGGAAAGGATACAGAAAAAAAATTTAGTAGACAAGCAAAATTCCTCTAAATACATAGGAAGTATCAAAATATAAAATTTTACAATACACATTGACAGAACAGTCAAAGCTAATCGCCCAGACGTCGTGATCAGAGACTGCATAGACAGAATTTTTCTTCTTGACATGAGAGTCCGTGCAGATTGTAATTTATCTGGGAACATCTTAAAAAAATCAAATTACAAAGATCTCGAAGTGGAACCTAAAAGATTTAGCGTATGAGGACATCAGTAATTCCAGTTGTAGTTGGAGCTCTCAGATAGAATAAACAAGGCTTCGATAGACTTACTGAAGGAAATCCTGGTACCAGATGCCTTAAAGAAATGCAAAAATGAATGTTCACAAGTACAGTTTACGATGGTCTTTATCAATTTAAATGTGTGTTCTTAGATTTTTTTGTATTATTTTTAAGAAAAATGTTCAGCTGAAAATTTCATGATGGCATTTCTGCTTTTAGGTCTCTGGCTAAGACCCGACACGAAATGTCTATATAGCAGAAATCGAGGAGGTAAAAGAAATAGAAGAAAAATATAATAATAATAATAATAATAATAATAATAATAATAATTATAATAATAATAGCCGTTTTCAAAAACAGACCTCCGCCAAAGAAATACCAGCATATCTCAGCGATTAGCAACAGACGATTATTAAAATAAGAATAACTGACCGCTCTTTTTTTTTTTAACTTTTGGATAATGAATGTTAAACTTATAAATAATACTATTTTCGTGTAAAAAACAGCGTGTTCAGAAAATGTAAATCGTAACGTAATCTAAGGGAGGGAATTCAGTATTTGGCATGTGACAAGGACGAGAAAATATTAGTAAAATAAAAAAAAAAAAAGAAAAATTACCCAGAAACTTTATTCAGTACTTGATCGAAACCAAACTCTAAACGGTTCGTGCTCATCATGAGGCTAATCATCCCTGAAGGCATAATCCGAATCCAGCCAGCGAGTCTTGAGATATCTTGAACACGGACGGACAGACGTGACCGAAAGTAATACCTCCAAATTAATGGCGGAGGTAATAATAAACTACAAATTGTTTATCAGTTTTCTGAATTTAACTAGTTTGGCATGAGAACGAGTGACGCTACGCAAGAATTATCTGCTCATGAGCGGGAATAGTGCGAACGCCTCATTACTGGGTTTCGGGAGAAATGTCTTTTTGCTTGTTGGAAATATAATGAGGCTCTAATAGAATTTTTAAGACTGATTGATTTACAAAAGCCGAAATATATTTTGGATTTTATAAATAATTCCAATTTTGGAAATAATGATTTTCAAGATGCATATTTTACTATTTAAGCAGTGTTTAGGGGGAAATCTATTCATAATTTAGCACAGGATATTTTCACATAAGTGCATATAGCGAACTAAGCTGGAATTGAAGGTTTTTATATTTTTAACTTGAAGCAGCTGTCCAGTACACTACCATCACATTTGTACTACTCTGACAGCACGGGAAGCAGCAGTCTTACTGTTGCGAGGATTCCGAAGGTTCTTGGTACGGGGAATTGGTCACTGGCACGAGGGCGACCTTATCTTCGCTACAAGGACGTCAGTAAACGAGATATGATGGCGATGGACATGGACAGCGAGAAATTGGAAGACGTCGCCAAATATCGCTCACGCTAGAGTCTAGACTTACGCAGACGAATGGAACGAGGAGAGAAGAACTAAAAACATGCCCCCGGGGCGAATCGAAGGAAAGAAAACGATATTGCATTCCCGTGTGAATCTGTGCAGCCATGACAGATGTTGCACCACGATAAGCAGTTGAGGCATAACTTTACGGCGCTCATCGGTGTCGTCTCGAGACTGACTGTTGCCACTAATAGAAGTCGTTTAAAGGGCTCTTTTAGATAAGAACTATTGCCAAAGCTAGTTTTGCAGACTGTCAGTCAGTTAAGTGCCATACGGGAAACACGTCAGTCACTTAAGATCTATACGTGATACACCCTTGGGCGATCATGTCTCGAAAGAGACATGACTGACTGGGCAGAAGATTATCTCGTACTAGGTTGCCATTGCTTTCTGGGGCGGTAGACTGGTTGCCAGCCAAGGCTATAGAAACCAATCTGTCCCGTTATTTAACCCATAACTGGAAGGAAGAGACGAATTAATACCTTTCCCAAGGGTATTTGCGCGTAAGTGAATGCAATGAATTCAACTGGAATTCGAACTCGGCTCCCCGATTTCTCGTTCCGAGCCGATATCCACTGCACCACAAATTGCAGACTGTACCTAATAAAAATCCTTAAATTTAAATGAAAAATCTCGAATATACCGAAGCAAAACGATATGCTTTTCGTGATTGTTATGTTGTTACGGATGCGGGTGTGCGTTGTGGTGCAGTGCATGTTGGCTTGGAACTAGAAATCGGGGAGCCGAGTTCAAATTCCAGTTGAATTCGTTGCGTTCACTTAAGTGCAAATACCTTGGGAAAGGCATTAATCTCTTGCTTCTCTCTCCAACTATGGGTTAAATTACAAAACCGATTGGGTTCTATAGCCTTGGTTAGCAACCAGTCTACCACTAGACTGTTTTGAGAGGAACCGCACTGTTTTTCTTTATAAGTTTTTCCTAAATGCCGTAATATACAGCCTAGAATTTTATCGAATTCTGCGCCGCGCTATGAATATATACGAATTTCACAAAATTATCTTGCGTGAATTTTGAATTTTTTTCGTCAGCTATTTATGCTAATAGGGATGTGCGTTGTTATGCAACGGATATCGACACGAAACGACAAATCGGGGAGCCGAGTTCGAATTCCAGTTGAATTCCTGGTATTTACTTATGCACAAATACCCTTGGGAAAGGTATTAATCCGTCTTTTCTTTCCAACTATAGGTTAAATAACAGAACAGATTGGGTTCTATAGAATTGGTTATCAACCAGTCTACCGCAGAACTTATTGAGAGAAAATCTTCTACCCAGTCAGTCTTTCGAGATATGATCACCCAAGGGTGTATCACGTATAGATCTTAAGTGACTAACTGAATATATTGTTACCATATTAATATTCGTTATAACGGACTTTTGTACTAAGAGGAATCGTCAAACGATGGCGTGGCATATACTTCTATTTCAGTGGATTGATGCTGATCATGCAGAAATTAAGTGCATTTTGAGTATCACATGCGAATGTCCAATACTCGAAGATAAGGGACAAATTCGTAATCGGATTTCCACTCAGATATCTTATGGAGGAGAACTCTTGTAGTCGGGAAACGGGAAGTTTAAATGTGATTAGCTTAATTCAATGAGTTAATAAATCAGTCCATTTATTGTTTGATCTCATCAGTCTGCTCACGTCAATCTGAACATTTACCTTTTCAGGCATATTAACCATTTTGCTGTCTTATATATCTCGCTTAGAATTGGGAGAGGGTTTACGTTCGAGCACACGAAAGAGTTTAGACATTGCACTATGATTTTTCAAAACTGGCGAGTGTTCCCACATTTTTTCCATCTATTTTCTTTTCATAGTTGGGCCTGATTACATATGAAATACTCATGAGTTTGTGTGAGTGATGTCTTTGCAAAGACAATTCTTCATCAAACGTTGTGGAATAGTGCAACAGAATCACAAACAAAGGACTGTATCAAGAGAAACCACATCATTTGAGTACTTCTAACAGCAACAACAACTAACATTCATTGAGTTAATAAATCAGTCCATTTATTGTTTGATTTCATTAGCCTGCTCACATCCATGTGAACATTTAACTTTTCAGGCATATTAACCATTTTGCTGTCTAAGAACTGGGAGAGGATTTACGTTCGAGCACAGGAAACAGGGTACTTACGTATTATCGGGAGGACCTTTAAAAAAACGACTCAAAAATTAAAGTAAATTATTTATTGAAACGGTTAAAACAATAAAATAACATTACATTTGTAATTCCGGAGGCCAGAACGTCGCAATTGCTTCCAAAAGTGACTCAAAGACATCAGTACAGGCAACATGCTTCCGCCACATGAATTCGGCCAAATACGACTCCAAATGGTGACGTGCAGTGCCACAGTGCTTCTTGTTTCGCCACTTTGTCGATCCCCATAGGCGTTCCACTGTCTGCGTATGAGCCCCGGTGTTCGAATCCACAAAGTTGTACTTGTGGTTGACGTTGAGGTGATGAAAGCCTGATTTTTCCACTTCCTTGGTGTTATAAGCGGGGAAAAAAAAGAAAAAGTAAAAATCAAAGGTCCTCCCGATAATACGTAAGGACCGGAAACAGTTTAGACATTGCATTATGATTTTTCAAAACTAGCGAGTGTTCCCACTTCAGACACGTTTTCTCTCTATTTTTTTCATAGTTGGGTTTGGTTAAACATGATATACTAATGGGTTTGTGTGAGTGATGTCTGAGGATTTTTGCAAAGACAATTCTTCGTCAAACATTGTGGACTGGTGCAACAGAACCACAAAGAACTGTATCAAGAGAAACCACATCATTTGAGAACTTCTAACAGCAATAACTAAAATTCAATGAGTTTATAAATCATTCCATTTCTCGTTTGATATCATCACCCTGCTCACATTTATCTGAACATTTAATTTTTCCTGCATATTAGTCATTTTGCTATTTTACATATCAGTCATTCTGTTAAGTGCCATACGTATTGGTGCGTAAGTGAATGCAAGGAGTTCAACTGGAATTCGAACTCGGCTACCCGATTCGTCGTTCCGTGTCGATATCCACTGCACCACAACGCACATCCAATCGCTTCGAATCGAGAGACGTGTTAAAAAAGGAAAAATATATTATAGCAACAAGAAACAGGGGCCAGTGGAAGTCCATTGTCGTCTACGTCCTGAAGAGACATGGCACAAAGAATTTCGTTTTTGTCTATATTTCTGTGATGAGGTAATATTTACAGTATTTACATTATTCGGACTATTGTCCTCATCTTTGTTGCCATTTGTACAATGTTTCGGCTGTTGTACGCTCTCGCCTTCTTCAGGTACTACGAATTTCGAACCGAACCCTTTATTAAAATCACTGCCGTATATGAACTTCATTCTTTGCGTGGGGAACAAGTAACTAACAGGGTTAAAAGGAGATAACTCATAACTACCAAAAGAGGCACTACTAAGCAAGGATTGAAGTTCATATACCACAGTGATTGTAATAAAGGGTTTGGTTCAAACTTCCTAGCACCTGAGGAAGGCTAGAGCGTACAAAGGCCAAAATGTCGTACAAATGGCAAAAAAGGCAAAAACGATAGTCCGAATAATGTAAATACTGTAAGAATTTCATTGTACTGAATGAAGATAAAATCATGAAATATATTTTCACTTAGAACTGCCATAGTCTTTCTGAATTTATAGTCAAGGTATAAAGCTGGCCTTCCAGTTTGTTCTTACTATCTTTTTTACTACTTCCTCCTCAACGCTGTAGCCTGGTTGTAGAGTGGATGAGAATCCTTCTCTTAGCCTCGAATATATTTAATGGGCGATGATCAGTCAGCAATATGAAGTTTCAAGATTATCTTGTAAAATTACATTACAGCAAAAATTATAGCAAGCCCTTCCTGTTCAATTGAACTGTAGCATTATTCTGTTTTTGTCAAACTTCTTGAAGTCTAGATGACTGCTTTACATCTTTGAAGGTATGGCCTATTACTGCATCTATGCCAAATTCGCTCGTGTCTAATATTTGTCGCTGCGGGTCGTAATGTTTCAGCAATAACTCTGAAGTTACATTATTCTTTAATTCCTTAAAAAGCTTTCTGGTATCACGCCGACTAATTTCATTTCGCATTCTTCTTAAGCAAATTATTCAGAGGTGTTCTCAATTTACATATATCCGTCAGATAACTTTTTAATCCGAGAAATGCTTGTAGGGTCACCAAATTTGCCGAGGGAAGCTTTAAATTAATAGCACTTGCGGGCTCTGGCCCCTTTTCATCGATTCAGTCAGTTAAGTGCCATACGTGAAACACACTTGAGTGATCATGTCTCGAAAGACTGGGTAGAAGATTATCCCGCAGTAGGTTGCTATTGCTTTCTGCGGTAGACTGGTTGCCGACCAAGGCTATAGAACCCAATCTGTCCTATTATTTAACCCATAACTGGAGGGAAGAGCACAGATTAATACCTTTCCCAAGGGTATTTGCGCGTAAGTGAATGCAAGGAATACGAGTGGAATTCGAACTCGGCTCCTCAATTTCTTGTTCCGAGCCGATATCCACTGCACCACGACGCACATTTCGTCGATTAGCTTACCTAAATATTTTATCCATACAAAAAAAAATTACATTTCTTTTCACTGATATTCAGCCCATAATTTCTGAAATTGGGTACCCCGAGGTGGTGTAATGGTTAGCAAGCTTGTCTTGCTAGAACCATTGATATTGAGTAGTGAGGTCGATCCTCACTGGGTGTCCCATACTTTCGGCCATGTTGCGCTTAGAAATTTCGTAGCACTTTTATTAAATATATGATAAGTGACAGTGTTGTCTAGTCTAGCTAACATCGTATAGCCCAGCGGTCATCAAGCCACATTCGGCCCACGAGTGAATCTTGTCCGGCCCGCTACCTTACTCTGGACACAATATAAATATAGATAAACCAAAGTGACAGTTGATAGTCTGAATATATTATGCCGAAATTCAAAAATGTATTTCTTTAGCTTACGCCCTCACTTTCACTTTTTCTGTGAAATTGCTTTCGTGAGCGGGTACTTCTAAATGAATATAAAATAGTGTTTTCAACCAATTTTAATAGAATTTTTTTTCAGGAGTGATTTATGAAACATTTTTAAGATGTAATATTTTTTAACAAAATTTCCATCAGATATTAAATTATATCGAATCCTTGTTTTCTTCAAACACATAGAAAATTTATTCACGTATTTCATAACATGATTCTTTTCTATGACACTGGAGCCATAGCTGTTTGCCCCTACCTCCATAATTCTACATAGCTTTTTAGCCCTCACTCTCCAAAAGGTTGCCAACCCGTGGTATAGCCAATATAGTATCCATTATTTGCTGGAAAATACCTGGGGCTACCTTTACACAGAAGGGTAATCTTTTAAACAGTAGAGAGCTTTATGTGTATTAATTCTTCATCCACTTCAATTTGAAGATATACCATGGACAGATAATTTTCTGAAAAAAAAAAGTACCACCATTTAATTTGGCAAATATATCCTCTGGAGTTAGATAAAGAATATTCATATGGGTGAAGGCAGTCATTCAAATTAGTTAAAAAAATCTGCACATAAACAAATCTAATTTTTCTTTTTGATATAAACCGCTGGCGTCGGCCATTCTGAATAATCTATATTTTTCACAATAACTCCGCCGTTTTCTAAACTATCAAATTCAGTGTTAATAGACTTCAACACAGCAAAAGGTATATTTCTTTTCAGCTTAAAACCTGGTATGACATTTTTTATTTTAAAAAAGCCTTTGACGTTATATATCTTTCTAACTCCTGAGAAAATATTCGTGAATTTACTTTTTAACTCACTCAGTGTCTCTTTAGCAGTATTTTTGTTTCTGATGATCAAATAACTTTCCCACAAAAGGGATTAATCGGCCAGTGCCCTAGTTTATATTATTCTAGTCAATCGAGGCTTAGTAAATTCAATTTGGTATTTTTATAGTACGTAAATATTTTTTTAATTTTTCCCGCAAGAACGATGTTATACAAAATTTTCCTAAGAAAAATTATTTTCTTACCTAATATTCTTCTTGTAACTTTGTCGATCGTTTTCAAGTTAGGCTCGCCAATTCTGTACTAAGTTGGTTCAATAATTGTAATATCGCTACCATTGTCCAATTGAAATCTCACCGGAGAGTTATTCATTTTTACTGTCACGAATATTTTATTTGAACGCTCCAATTTCTTTTTAAATACCACTACTTTCAGCAACGTATGTGCGTTGTTGTGCAGTGGATATCGACTCGGAACGCGAGATCGAGGGGTGCTGATTTCGAATTCCAGTTGGATTCCTTGCATTCACTTACGCGCAAATATCCTTGGGAAGGGTATTAATTCGTCACTTCACTCCAGTTATGGGTTAAATAACAGGACAGATTGGGTTCTATAGCCTTGGTTGACAAATCAAACTACCACAGAAAGCAATGGCAACATACTGCGGAATAATCTTCTGCCCAGTCTGTCATGTCTCGAAAAAGATATGATCGTCCAAAGCGTGTATCACGTATGGCACTTAACTGATTTTCAGCAACATAATTTGTATGTCTCTTGCTCTTCACCTTGCGTTGGACCTGTTTTGTGACTTTTTTCCCAGAATTAATAGATTTTGGTGTTTTAAATAGACAACCCTTTCTAAAAATGAAGCATACCACAGCCATTGCATGGGTTAAGTTTGGCATTATTTTTACTTTAGATTTTTCCTTTTGGGATTCCTACTTTTACTTCTGACATGCCAAATTGTCCGATTTTCTCAATATCGTGCCTTGAATTGGCAATTTTCGGCACTCTTCCATAACTTTATCTCTTGTTAACTTTGAATCCTGTTCAAGTTTTGTACGAATTCACGAGCGTACTTACCGCATCGTTACTTGATGTTAAACATTTAACAAAGATTACACGTCTGGGGATAGTTCTTTCACTATAAATTTTTCACACACACGCTTAACTTTGCAGGCATATGTGACAATCTTCAACTGTAGTAGAGTTCATGCTTTGCCAACGTGTATAAAAAAGTGAATTCTTTTGATAATAACGAGATATTTTTTTGTAGCACAAATGAAATTTAAAATATTTTCCGTGTTCAGCGAGCCACAATTTTCGTAGCATAAGACGAACTTTTTCATCCGACCTTCAATGACATTCTTCTTAGAAAATCGTCTGGTATCATCTGAAGTACGACAGGGAAGTGCAGGCCAAAGTGCCAAATCAAGCAGGTACAAAAATTTAAATACTTGGAAATTGTTCTAACAGAAGATGTAAAGTGCGACACTGAGATCCGAAGGCGAATTGGCATGGCCAAGGACGCGTTCCAGAAGCTGAGTAGAGTATTAAGTGACATGAAAACAAAGAAGAAAGTACTGGATTGCTATGTGATATCGATTCCTCAATATGGAATTGTATACTTGACAATATCATCAAAGATGAAGGAAGAACTTGAAGCAACTGAAATGTGGTTCTACAGAGGGATGCTGCGGATATCATGGACCGAGCTTGTGAGCAATGAGGAGGTTTTGGAAAGACGTAAAGGAAATTAATACTGAGCATCAGAAAAAGACAGCTACAGTTCCTGGAACATGGAAGGAGGGCTTGGAAATCCTGTTACTAACAGGCCAGATAGAGGGAAAAAAGAGACAGGGGAAAGCAGCTGATAACATATTTGAAGGGCCTGAACAGGTGGATGACTGAACAAGGGTTGCGTGGTGTAACTATTTTTATACTTTCATAATGTTTTGACCTCAGTTTGGGGGTTAACTATTTGCCCATAGCTGGGACCCTAACAGGTGCTACCAGCCCGGGTCATGTTAAAACTGGGAGCAACAGCAATTAAAAGGTTGTTTCATGTTTCTCACCGCCTCCCAATCAGAGGCCTTGCTACCGAATGCAGTTTATCCATATCAAATATTTGTAAAATATCGGATATACCCGTAGCAGAAATAGGGATGCAGAAAACGATCATCCTTCTTCGGTTGAGATAAATTCACAAGGACCACGTTACATTGGTATGACGAACTCCAGTTTTTTATGTAGGGCGTGAAGGAGATCCTTCTTCTCTAAGTGTCGTGTCCTTTCAGGATGTAGGCAATTGTGCACTTCTACTTGGCTCTGTCCCTTGTCGCTCTCAGTATTTTTCCTCTTGTTATCTCTCCCAAGCCCCACTTTGCCACCCATTTGCTCAAACCCATCAACTATGTCTCGCACTGCTTTCCCCTATCTTTCTGTCCATCTATACGCTCTTGTGAGTGTTAAGTGCTCCAAGTTCTTCTTCTTCGTTGCGTGTCCTCATGTGTATCTTCTGATATAAGTTTTCATTTCGTTTGCATCCACTCCTTTGCATCGCACACACACACACACACACACACACACACACACACACACACACACACACACACACATTTTTTCTAAACATATACTGTTAAATATAAGAGACAATGAATGTCTATTATGTATAATCATGAGCCGTTCTAAACGTCGTATTTTGGCTTTAATTTCAGTTGAAAATGAAGACAAAAATTCTCTAACATTTGGATAATATTTTATTAATTTGGTTCTAAGCTTTCGGCTCACATGAGCCATCGTTAGAGAAGTTATTAAGACTGTAATATAGTAACATCCACCATCACCGACGATTTTATTTTGTGTTGACATAAAACTCCGCTAGGAAACGGCAATAGTTACCAAAAATAACAAACGCAGTTCTCAACTTTGCAATGCGGTTCTACAACGTCAGACCGCGTGATAGCGCGAAATGACAACAGAACCATGTATTCAAATGCAATGTAACGTGTTGTGACCGGATTTAAAGGTGATTTTATTAAGTGTGGGTTGATTGGATTTAATGTACATGCCCTCCAATATCTGAAGGTTCTTTTTACTGTGTGTATGAGTAAGGATTATTGTACTGTTGACTAAAATCTGTCTGATATTACCTACATGTTTATGTTTTTCAGAGAAATGTTGTTTAATTGTACTCTGATCAGAAAGGTGAGAGGTAAGTCTACGGGAGAGCGTGGTTGTAGTAAAACCAATATATGTACTGGGTTTTTTATTAGTACCAGAGATGCGATCTCTGAATGGGCATGTAAATTGGTACACTACATTGTTTTTTTTTTTTTGTAGAGAATTTAGTTTAGTGTTTGTAGAGTTATTAGAGACTATGAGGTCAATTGTTTCGAATTTTTTATAATATATAATGAGTTTAATTTGATTATTACTATCCACTGGTTTAACATCTTTACGTATTATGTTTTTGAGAGTTTTTTTCATCTTGTTTGTAATTATTATGTATTTGGTTGCAATAGTATAAGTTAATAAGGTTATGTTTATTTTGATGTAAACCATTATTATTAATATTATCAATATTGTTAAAGGTATTGTTAATTTTGTTGAGATACATTTTAATTTGTTGATCAATAACGGAGTTAGGAAATCCATTGTTTGCTTAATGTTGTGTAATTCTTTATAAAATATGGATTTGGAAGAAGATATCATTTGTGTGCGTTGAATTAAATTTTTATGACAGCTAACTTACATCATTGAGGGCATTCACTATTATAATTAAGAAGACCCGAGTATATGCTAGTTGGTTTCCTATATGGAAATGTAGTAAATCTATGTGTGCTAGAATCAATGAACACATCAAGGAATGGGATTTTGTTATTAATATTAAGTTCTAATGTAAATTTGAGGACGGAGTGACTTTCAAATTTGTTTTTAAGATGTGTAATTTGATCAATATTTTTAGCTAAAACAAAGATGTCATCTATGTATCTTACATATATAGAGGGTTTATTGTTGTCATTAATTATTTTATTTTCTAAATTTGTCATATAATAATTAGAAAATTATTTTAATTACTTAATTACTTTTTCGGCCATAATTAAATTATATCAGTACGCAGCTAGATTAAAAAGTCTTCAAAACAGTTCATATTGTAGAACTTGCACCTGAAGACACCAGATGATAGAAAGCTGGGTTGCGTAATATAACACGTTTACAAATAAAAAATATATATACTTATTTAGAAATTATAACATGAATATGTTATAATATCACTACAAAAGTAGCAATTTTTGTCTTGACTTGACAAGACACAAGAAGTGTCGAAACAAAATAATTACTTTTGTAGTGATATTACAACATATTCATGTTACAATTTCTAAATAAATATTATTAGCTCTACTTTGTATTGAGCACTTTTTTAAGAATAGTGTTTCTATGGATACGGAATATTATTCCATCCATACGTACCCTATACTTGTATATGAAATCTATCTATCTATCTATCTATCTATATATATATATATATATATATATATATATATATATATATATATATAGCTTTGTAACTTAGCACTGACGATTGACGACAACGTAATGGTTTCCTCACGAAACTTCGAAGTCGTCATGAACCTACTCAGTTAAGTGACAAACTTATTTACATAAATCCTATTTCTACTCTGAAATTGAGCACTTTACTATAAAAAAAATACCTGCTTGACAAGATATCTTTTTATCAGTAAAACTACTGCGAAAAACAATCGAAAAAATATTGACACAAATCAATACAATATATATATATATATATATATATATATATATATATATATGTATATATATATATGACTGAATTTTTTCTTTGAAGATGTCTCGAAAAATCCACCGAGTATAAACGCGGAGGGAAAAAATGGAAACAAAAAAAAAGAAACGAACTAAGCACTTGAACATTAGTCAAAGTACTAGTCGAAAGAAAAAAAAACCCGAGACGAGGAACCTAACACGTAAATCGCTTAATACAATAGCAGTGCCAATAACCTAGAGCTAACGGACCTACCAAGGTTTCACCAAATGCCAACTTGTCCTGACGATCCATTTAGTGAATCCTTGGTAGGTCCGTTGGCTCTAGGTTAGCTACTTATATATATATATATATATTATGAGATATTCATGTGATCAGTCTAGTGAAAATTATGTTTCAACGAATGTTTATTGCCAAGGAATACTATGCTTAAGTGTTTGTACTTTGTAATGTCAAGCAATTAACAGGGATGATTTGTGTAATTCACATTCATTTCTAATACACTTCCACTGTTCAAAATAAACAGTGCTGTTAGCTTGACTTCACACAGTCGCGAGACGTCGACTCAACGTGACATTTTTAGAGAAAGGGAAGACATTTTTCACGACGGCAGGGTTTAAAGCAATTATTTTTCAATTTTCGGAAAATCAAACAAGGAGAACATTTCGGTTACCTTTAAGTGAAAAAGAATTTATTCATTCACATCAATGAATCCTAGCCAAAGCGGATAATCAGTAATTAACGCTTTATTTCTTTAAATGTCTATTATCGCCCTCTGTCACCCACTCGCTCCATCTTTGTCTATGTATCTATTGATAACTTTGTTCATATCTATCTATCTATCTATCTATCTATCTATCTATCTATCTATCTATTTGGGATGTCCGAAAAGTACATGCTAATTTTGCAACATGTTAGAACGCGTCAAATTTATCTGCTTTCTATTCGATTAGAGGACAATTCAAGCTATCACTAGAGAAAAAGTTTAAAATTATTTAATTCGTCTCAATTTTGCATCCCTTTAACAATAGATTGTCAGATGCATTTTAAACACGTGATGCTTTTTTTTTATTAACATAAATGCAAAAATGTCTAGCAGTCAACAAAAAATACATGTGCTGTGTTCGGTGAAAATGTTTTAGCTGACAGAACTGCACGGAAATGGTTCGCTAAGTTTAGAGGATGTGCGTTGTGGTGCATTGGATATCGGCTCGGAACGAGAAATCGGGGAGCCGAGTTCGTATTCCAGCTGAATTCATTGCATTCACTTACTCGCAAATACCCTTGGGAAAGGTATTAATCCTACTATTCCTTCCAGTTATAGGTTAAATAACAGGACAGATTGAGTTTTATAGCCTTGGTCGGCAACAAGTCTACCGCAGAAAGCAATGGCAACCTACTGCGGGATAATATTCTGCCCAGTCAGTCATGTCTCTTTCGTGACATGATCGCCCAAGCGTGTATCACGTATGGCACTTAACTGACTGAAGTTTAGAGCTCGTGGTGATAGCTTTATTGCAGAAGAACACTAAGGGAGATCCCCTCACTAAAGATGACGACTGAATCAAAATATTGATTGAGAATAAACCCGCATTACATAATGCAAGAATTGGCAGAAACACTCCATTTGTCAAAGTACACCATGCATGAGCACGTTGTAAACATTAGGTAAGCAAATCGCTACCACATGATCTGAGTGAAAAGGATTTTTTGGGTCGCATTTTTATCTGTCAGTTGCTGTTTAAAGACAATGAAAATGCACCATTTTTTAGCAAATTGTGACGGGTGATGAAAAACGGACCGTTTACAACAATGTTCAGTGAAAAAGATCCTGAGGTAAGCGACAAGAGCTGATTTTAGCCACCCCAAAAGCAGGTCTTCATAACACCGAAACTTGTGTCAAAACATTATAAGGGTATAAAAAAAGATTTTTATAATGAAAATTCCAGCAATACTCTTTGGAGAAGTAAATATTACCAGATATACATTTTTGAAGAAAATTTTTTTTTAATAATTTTTTTCATTCCAAGCAAAGAAGAAATACCTCTGGTGCTCTGGAGGTTAAAGAAGGAAAATAAAAAAAAGTACATATCGAAGAAAATACAAGAGATGGATGGAAATCAAGTAGATAAAAGATGGCAATGGAAGTTGCATTTAAAGCTTTTGAAATTGTAGGTCTCGGGGAAGCAAGCTAATAGAAGTGAGTTCCATAAACGGGAAGTGCGAGAAAAGTAACTGTTAGAGTAGAGTAAGCGGTTACATACAATTATTTTGACGGTGAACAGGTGGTACGATGATGCCAGAGATGTGGTCGGGGTAACAAGGAAAAAAGCTTTAAAAAGATTAAAATGGTTTCGAGATTGTTGCAGAAAAAGATTTGAGAAAATGGCTAAAAAAAGAGGCAAAAAAAAAAAAAGATATCAAGGAAAACACGATAAAACGAGTGGTGCAAATTTAAACAAAATAACAACTGTAGAATTGTTTTAATTGTTTCAAAAATATTTTAAAATATATGCCGCACTTTTAAGTATACATCGCAATGAGAAATTTAAATCTGGCAAACAGATAAAGGGAAAGTGTTTTTTCAAATCTCTTTAATGATGACTATCAAGCTACATATGGTTGACAGAGAACAGCTCGTTTTTAAGGCGTTAAAATTAACAAGCGACTTCTTGTCCCCATTTAGCCACTGACCAAGTCATTTTTAGATCAGTTTCCTATTTGATTATATCGAACCGATTAAACTTACAGTTAAGACAGAAATAAATGTTTATGTCATCAGCATGGATTATTGTTTTATTTAAGAGAGGCTGACACCTCTGCAGCACTCTCAATGAGGAAATGGCCTGTGGTCTTAAATGATTCATTTAAGTAAAGAATAGTAGCATTTGAGGCGTAATATTTGAGTGTAATTCGAGTAATATTCGGGCTGATTACTTTGGCGACGTTTCAGTCTAAACAACCCTCTCTGTATTTGCCTATATTTTTGAGATGAGGTAGTATTTACAGTATTTACGTTATTCGGACTGTTGTCCTCATCTTTGTTGCCATTTGTATGACGTTTCGGTTGTTGTACACTCCGGCCTTCGTCAGCAGTGGTGAACAAGTAACTTGCAGAGTTAGAGAAAGATAACTCATTACTTTCAAAAGGGGCATTACTACGCAAGGGATGAGAATGATATACCCCAGTGATTGTATTAAAGGGTTAGGTTCGAAATTCTTAACATCTGAAGAAGGCCGGAGCGTACATTGGCTGAAATGTCGTATAAATTGCAACAAAAATGAAGACAATAGGCCGAATAATGTAAATACTTTACCTTTCTTTGTGTTGTCAGTTCTGCCATGTCTGTCATTGTAACTATTGTACTGTTCTGTGTATATCCGTTTAGCACCGGATATTGTGCTGAATAATACCACAGCACACTTTCTTTGTGTTCTTTACCTCGGAGATACAACATGTGTTAACACTGAATACCGCCCGATGTACTCATCGGCCTTTTTTTATGTATATATTTCATTCGTTAAAAACGTGATGTGTTGATATTTATTTTATTGATACTCTTCGGTGTCTGAATCAGACGAAGAAACAAATACGTACTTTTTAATTTTCTTAATTTTTCTGTTTTCTTTTTTCAGTATTTCTGTTTTTTCTTCTTTCAACCTACTAATGTGGGCAAAGTTCATAATCCCTCTGCTTTCATTTTTATCTTTTCTTTTTGCCAGTATTTCCATCTTTTCTTCTTTCAACATGCTAATAAGGGCTAAGGTTCATAAACTATCTGCTTCATTTTTCAACAACTCATGTCATTCTCCCAGCCTGGTTAAGTTCAGCAAATATCCTGTTACATATTGTAAGTCCTATGCTAACAATCTATTCTCTTGCGTTTCATGCTTGTAGAACTCTCTTCCAGCTTTGGGGTTTTTTAGCCAATGCGGAGCTTCAAAAATTTAACTGCAATGCCAACTGTTATTTTTTGTCTTCTATAATCTTGTCCTTGTATTGATCTTTCTCAATAATAAACCAAAATAGCTAAAGCGCATAACAGACAACGCAATAATAATAAGCTTCTCAAAATCAAGCCAATCTTAAGTGAATGGAAACAAATGTCTAGAAAAAGGAAAACAAGACGAGGTAATTCTAGCTCGACTACACATATCACACGTACCTCCCCTATTCATATTTGATGAAGAATAACTATCAAGCAACCTATGGAACATGATAATCTTAACACGCGGTGAAACACATTTTAAGTGAATGTACACAGTAGCCACTTTTTTTTTTTTTGTTTTTTTTTTGTTTTTTTTCAATTGAAGTAGATAGACTAAACTATCATCACTTGCAACCTCTCCTGTCACCCATAAGCATGGACCAAGCGAGTCTCCCTGAGACCAATACACTGCACCCCCTAGGCCTTACCCTCTCTTCTGATCTCAAATGGAACCACTACATTGAGTCCATAGCTAAATCCACTGCTAAGAAGGTTGGGTCACTCTGTCGGGCCAGGATGTTTTTCCCGCCTGAATCCATCAGGCATATATACAAATCAACCATTCGTCTGAGCATGGAATACTGCTGCCATATATGGTCAGGCACCCCTGCTGTTCATCTCAGTGTTCTCGACAGGTTCCAAAGGATAATTAGGAATGTAATAGGTACCGACTTGGAGGCTCGACTACAGCCACTTCCCTACCGACGAGATGTGGCTTCCCTTTGCCTGTTCTATATATACTTTCATGGCTTCTGCTCGAAGGAACTTAAGTCACTGGTGCTTCTGCAACAGTTGTTTACTCGTGCAACCAGATTGGCAACTGGGTTCCCCCAATTCACAGTTAGTTTAACCAAATGCAGACGACAATTCTACTCCTGCAGATTCTTCTCTCGCACTTCCCTCCTGTGGAACTCGCTCCCATATTCTTGCTTTCCTGACGGCTATAACCTTCAGGAATTTAAATGCAATGTCAATACTCATCTATTAACCACTTGACTCTAGTTCTTTCACCACCCCGTATATCTTTTCCTTTCTCTCCACCTTTGCAACTGTCATCACACCGGTATTCCCATCCTTCTCATGTTCCTTTCTAACTGGTTCGTCTCCTCTTCACTCTCTTTTACTTAATATTTTTACTCTTATGTAGCCCCCTGCACATCAGTGGCATTACCGCCTTGCACGGGGTGATACGATAAAAAAAAGTCTATTTTTATACTTTCATAGTGTTTTGACCCCAGATTGGCATTTAACTATTTGTCCATAGCTGGGACACTAACAGGTGCTACGGTGCTACCTTGCGGGTCAGAGTGGACCTGGAAAAAACAGAAATTAAGAGATGGCTCCATGTTCCTCACAACCTCCCAATCAGAGGCCTTGCTTCCGGATGTAGTTTACCGTTATGCTCAGGACCAATCTATATATATATATATATATATATATATATATATATATGTTTCTGAGATGAGGAATTGGAACTAATTATTTATTTTGTAACTAATTATTTATTCTGTTCAGTCTGTTTTCCTCATCTTTATTGCAATATTCACAACGTTTCGGCCGTTGTATGCTCCGACCTCCTTCATTTAATTCAGCTTATTAACTCAACTTTTGAAGTTTTTGTTTCCTCTGCTGTAGCCAGGTATTGAACTCACATTATTTTGTAAGTAAAATCATTTTTGGATCCTTCAACGAACAATTTTATCCACTGGCTCAAGTGTCCTTGAAGAAAACCGGGGTGTACAACGACCGAAACGTCGTTAATATGGTAACAAAGTGAGAAAAACCGTCCAAACTAAATAAATAGTATAAAAATACTTATATTTTATCATCAAATAAGCATAGAGGTTGTCATTTTACTTAACAATTTTGTTTTCTTTTTACTTATTTTCACTGAGTAACCCCTTGTATTTTAATGGTTTTAAATGCTTAAAAAAAACATAAAGGTATCAACAAATACGTTTTGTTAACACTGTTAAATAGGAACGTCCATTTTTTTGTTAACCCTCTAGGGCCATTCGCATCATATTTGATACAGTATGAAAACAAGCCTTGAAAGAAATATTTTCCTGTAAAATTTTTAAAGAGAAATATTTTATAAATTTCAAATGAAAGCAGTACTGACTGCTCAGTCAATGAATACCAAATGCTTCCTTATAGGGAAATACCAAATGTTTCCTTATAGGGAAATACTGTATCAAATATAATACGAATGGCCCTAGAGGGTTTAAAAGGAATATCAGTTAAGTACCATACGTGATACACGCTTGGGAGATCATGTCTCAAAAGAGACAACTGACTGGGCAAAAGAATTTCCCGCAGTAGATTGCCATTATATTCTTTGGTAGGCTGGTTACCAACCAAGGCTATAAAACCCAATCTCTCCTGTTATTTGACCCATAGCTAGAAAGAAGAGACGGATTAATACCTTTCTCAAAGTTATTTGCGCGTAAATGAATGCAATGACTTCAACTTGAATTCTAACTCGGCTCTTCAATTTCTCGTTTCCAGCCGATATCCGCTGCACCAATGAAGATCCAGGGGTTAGAACATACCTTGATGAAAAATGGTCTAAAACCTGATGGAAACAAAGTTTTATCGCCGAAATGTTTATTATTAAAAGGAAAGACTAAAGTATTTTTTTTCAATTTTTAGTCTTTTCTAGCACTTTCAAAATTTTGCACAAATATTTTGCTTTTTCTGCGTCAGCGGCGAGCCGAAGTTTAAACATTTCAACGTCGTTTGCGGTAAAAAGCAGTTTTCCAAATTCATGCAGAAATCAAATAATTGTCAAATTTTAATGACATTTTCTGCACTTATTCACAAAAGAATTAAATTATTTTAAAAATATGTTTATGGGTAATATTTTTTACATCTGTTATCCCTACTTGCTTAGTTTTATTAAATTTCAAGAAATTAAAATTTACGCCTCTTCATATTTATATTAGTTAAAAGCAAGAGTCCTTGGAGAATTTAAATAATAAATTCATTTTTGACAAGCAGAAATACCATTTACCGAAAATCTGCTCCGAAACTTAGCATTTAAAAAAACCCCAAAAACTATAATATTATTCAATAAAAAAAAATTATTTATTTTTATAAATAAGATATATTAAGGACGCTATGGATTTAAGAAAAATCATTTTTTCGATGAATAATACATTTTTACAAGAGGTAATTTCATGAGTTGTAATAATTTATGTTTTAATTTGTTCAAAATTATGTTTTAATTTGCACATTTTAGATTATATTATCATTAATTAAAAGCTATATTATTAAATAAATTAAAAAGCATTATACCGATCATCATGCACAGAGATATTTTAAAGAAATTTGAATTTATTTTATGTGTATAAACGTTCCCATCTTTATGATTACGGGCGATCATACAGCGATATTATGAGAAATTAGAAGCGATGAATATAGTAAATTTAAAATCAACATTCCTAAAATTAAATTACAGGGAATATTTTCTAAAATCATAAAGATTTCTTCTACTTCTATGTAACCTGTTCCTTCAGGACATAGGCGATCATGGTTCTCCACGTCTCCCTATCCCTTGTGGCTATTAGTATGTTTGCTTCCTGTTACACCTCGCAACCCACGTTCCGTCATCCACCTGATCAGGCCCTGCATATATGTTATCCGCTGCTTTCCTCTGTCTCTTTTTCCTTCTATCTGGCCAGTCAGTATTAGGATCTGCAAGCGCTCCTTCCTTATTGCATGTCCCAGGGACTTCAGTTGTCTCTTCCTGATGCTCAGTATTAATTTCCTTTTTGTTGCCATTCTTTCCAGCGCCTCATCCTTGCTTGCACGCTCAGTCCACGATATCCGCAGCATCCTTCTGTAGAACCACATTCCCGCTGCTTCAGGTTTTGTCCTCATTTTCGATGATATTGTCCAGCAGTCACTGCCGTATTGAAGAACTGACATCACATAGTAATCCAGCACTCTTTTCTTTGTTTCTAGTGAAATTTTCCTGTGTGTTAGTACTTTACTCGGCTTCTGGAATGCGTCCTTTGCCATGCCAATTCACCTTCGAATCTCTGTGTCGCACTTTCCATCTCCTGTTGAGTACTTAAGTTATTTGCTAAATTATTGTTTTTTTTTTATTATTCGTAATTTTTTTTTGTCGATTGTTCTATTCTTTCTTTTCTCTCCGGCGCAAAAGAATGATTTTTTCTTTTCTTTTTCATTCTTTTTCTTTTCTTTCTTTCTTTTTTCTTTTCCTTTTTTTTTTCTTTATATCATTAAATGATTTCTATTTCTTTTTAAATACCTTTATTTTTTTATTTTTTATTAATTAGTTCACACTAAGTAATGAAATGATGCCAGTAAGACACAAGGGAGCGAACGAATGAAAATCCTTTAAAACTGACCAATTCTAAGCAGAAAAAAGGGATAAACTTCTAATCCTAACAAAAAAAAAAAAAAAAAAACGGAGAAGAGGTGCAAACCGGTTGTTAGGCGAACTTATCTATTCCTATTAAGGAAAAAACTGTTAATAGATATTTACGACTTTCCCCAACTAGGAAGTGGATGCGGCATAAGGTCAAAGTTTAATGTGGAGGAGCCCAAACGCGTACGAATGGGCAAGGCGCAAAAACTGCCCAATCCCCGTAACCGCTGGTCGCGCTGGCCCCATTGTTGCGATAAACATTCACACTTACCAGAGCCAAAGCGTCCAAGGTGTTTTCCTTGTCGGGCTGCTGTGTTGTGATGAATGCGTGCGTAAACCCACGACAGACAGTTCGTTTCGTCAGATGCGTCCTCTCCTTTCGCAAGTTTGGTCAAAGAAAGGAATATTCTTCGACCTGCCCTTTTATACTGAGTGAGAACGAGACCGACGACGATGATTGGTGCGTCGGCAATGGTTTTTGGCCATAAAATGGGTCCGAGACAATGGCTGCCAGTGTCCCTGGGACAGTGGTGACGTGCGCTGATAGAGAGATCAGTATTGAGTTTAGACTCTGTTTATTTTCGTCTGGAAGCTTCAAACCCATCTGCGGAGCGAGCGGTGTACTCGAAACCAAACAGAAACCTACTGTTTCGCAACACCCAACTGGTGCAATGAGGTGGTATGGCTTCAGGACACTGTTCCCCGGAACCGGGCACCTCTCACTATATTTTTTCTCAGTTGCATGCCTGTCGTCGGACAGAGATACAACTGAGCCGCATTTTCTGTCTTCGAGGGCAGAGAAGCAACTGAGAGGTGATTTGGATCCCCACCCACCACAAAACATGGCAGGTAAGTATAAAAAATTGTTAATATAATTTCAGTGTTAAGGCAGAGACGTTAGAAGTATAGAACGGAAGTCGACCTTAGTAGGAACCGGAAACCCAATCCTAAAAATGAATCAAGGTATACACATATTCAGAAGATCGATAGGGAATGTGAACTAAACAACAGGAACTTACAAATTAAAAAAACTAACGGTTCAACAAGTTTAATTTTAACTCCCAGGTTACCATAATGGATCGTGATTTATATATATATATATATATATATATATATATATATATATATATATATTTTGTTGTCATCCGCAGACAGATCTGTTTCGCCGTATCACAGCTCATCAGTACGGTTAGACTCCGATTGCTTTTTTACCCAGGATTGAAACCCGACCGAAATGGCGTAAGCTTCCATTTTATCCTTTTCGGTTGAAGTATTTTGCAGGCAATGTTTGCAGATGGCAGATGCAGTGATCAAAATGGCGGTCATGGATCTTTTATTCCCATTATATTTTCATATTGCATGTCCGGCCACGATTTTCGGCGGACAAATACAGACGCGGATTAGGATCAAAACTAATCGTTGAATTAGCGTTGTGCATTGCCTCATGGCGATGGCTTTACATATTTCATAATTTTCTTTGCAAATATTTAATGTTTTGCCATGATTTCTTAATCGATTCTGATTTTCTTGTACGCTTGCTATGTTTTTAAATTTTGTTTTACGTCACGAACGGTAACTCTTATGTTTAATCCGACACAATATTCAGTTATCTGTTTCTTTATCCTTTGATTCTTTTGCAAGCCTATTGTAACTTCCCTTCTTGTGATTCCTTTTTCTTTTACTTACTCTTTTTTCTTTTATAGCTCCTTTTTCTATTATTTTCTATTTCTTTCTCGTTTCAACTAACATTTTCATTCATCCACTCATTATTTTTGGTCCTGGGTATGACGGCAAACTGCATCTAGCAGCAAGGCCTCTGATTGTGAGGTTGTGAAGAACATGGAAACATCTCTTAATTACTGTTGTTCCTAGGTCCACCCTGACCTGGAGGGGTAGTACATGTTAGAGTCCTAACCATGAGCAAATAGTTAACCCCTTAACTCGGGTTAAATCACTATGAAAATATAAACATACTTTTATAGAAAAATATATCTTTTGAAGAAAAAATTATTACCATAACATATTTTTGAATAAAAAAAATATGCCATGATACTTTTTTGAAGAAGATCGAGGCTTTACGCAAGGAATGGAGTTCATATACCCCAGAGATTTAATCAAGGGTTCGGTTCGAAATTCCTAGCACCTAAAGAAGTCCGGAGCGTACCACGGCCGAAACGTCGTACAAATGGCAACAAAAATGAGGACAATAGCCTTTCTTTTTTTTTCTTCTGTTTCATATGAAGGTTTTATTTATAAATCCATTCATTCTTTCTTTTGTTCTTACCCCCTTTCAGAATATTCTCTTTTATAATTTTCATGCGTTTCTTTTTCTATTTGCTGTTTTAAGTCGCAGTTTGATACTAGTTCGTTTATCTTTTTTTTCTGTCATCTTTCTTGCTTTCATTCTTTCTTTATAATCACATTTGATTTATTTTCTTTCCTTTTGTTTCGAGTAGTGCAATGTGCATTTTTGTTTGCTTATTTGTTTGTTTGTTTCTTTCTTTTTTCTCATAATCTTATCTATCTTTCTAGCTTTCCTTTCTCCTTTCCTGTTTCAAGTCACTTTATTAGTATTTCCTTTTCTTTCTTTCTTTTTTCTTTCTTTCTTTCTTTCTTATCTATATTTCAAGCTATCCTTTCTCCTATGATGTCTCAAGTCGTTTATCCGTATTTGTTTGTTTGTTTCTTTTTTGCTTGCTTGTTTTTGTTCTTTCATTCATATTTCTTTTTGTTATATAGTTTTCTTTTCTTCTTATATTTTCATCTTTCAGACATTTTTTTGCCGTTTTCTTTCTTTGTTCTTTGCTTTCTGTCAGTTTTTTCCAGGGTTTATTCGTCCTTATTAACTTTTCAGCTTCCACTTGTCTGGTTTTTCGCTTTTCTCTTTTTACACTTTTTCTTTCTGATAATGTTGTTCTCCTTTTTCGTTTTCTTTTTAATGTTGTTTTTGTTGGTCCTATTCATTATCCATTCTTATCTTTTTTCAGTTCTTTCTTTCTTTCTTTCTTTCTTTCGGTTTTTTCTTTCTTTCTTTTTCTTTCTTTCGTTCTTTCTTTCTTTCTTTCTTTCTTTCTTTTTTCAGTTTTTTCTTTATTTTTCTTTCTTTCGTTCTTTCTTTCTTTCTTTCTTTCTTTCTTTTTTTCAGTTTTTCTTTCTTTTTCTTTCTTTCTTTCATTCTTTCTTTCTTTCTTTCTTTTTTTCAGTTCTTTCTTTCCTTTTCTTTCTTTCATTCTTTCTTTCTTTCATTCTTTCAGTTTTTTCTTTCTTTCTTTTTCTTTCTTTCGTTCTTTGTTCTTTCTTTCTTTCAGTTTTTTCTTTCTTTCTTTTTCTTTCTTTCTTTCTTTCTTTCTTTCGTTCTTTCTTTCTTTCTTTCTTTTTTTCAGTTTTTTCTTTCTTTTTCTTTCTTTCGTTCGTTCTTTCTTTCTTTTTTTCAGTTTTTCTTTCTTTTTCTTACTTTCTTTCTTTCTTTCTTTCTTTCTTTCTTTTTTTCAGTTCTTTCTTTCCTTTTCTTTCTTTCGATCTTTCTTTCTTTCATTCTTTCAGTTTTTTCTTTCTTTCTTTTTCTTTCTTTCGTTCTTTGTTCTTTCTTTTTTCAGTTTTTTCTTTCTTTCTTTTTCTTGCTTGCTTTCTTTCTTTCTTTCTTTGTCCTGAACTTCTATGTTTTTCCTTTTTATTAAATAAGACGCGATTTCCCTACGTATTGTCAAGTTCAGCTGTCGAAAGCTGTTTCAGAACGAGTACATTTTAAAACCATCTTTAAACCCGCATAAATGCACCGAGCAACACAGAAGCCTTCAGCTCTCAAGCCAAAGTAAGTCATTTGCACAGACACACAGACAAATGAATACACACACATACAGAAACACACAGACACACAGACACGCGCACACATACACACGCACAAGCATTCCGACATGAAACGATCAGAGACGTCAAGAATAAACACGTCGAACACACTGTAGATATTTGAACAAGAATAAATATATATTTTTCTTTTTGAGAAAGCCGCCATTATTTAATAATTTATTCGACTTTCGAAGACAATGATTTTGGCAGTAAATTACAGTTCGACCAATACAGATTCTTAAGGTTTAAATTTGTGCACAACGAGAAAAAGATAAACATCAAAACTCACATTTTGTTACAAAGAAATATGTTTTGTGGCAGTCACTTTTTAGCTTAATTGATTTGACTGGGATAACTTAACGAAAATATACGCTGTTTTAATATGGCAGGTTGAAGAGCTATCATATATGCTCGTATATAAATCGGAATTTGGAGAACTAAATCACATGAAGAATTTCAAGAATAGTAGATTATAAATATACAACACCGTTTTATTTACGCTTTCTCAAGCAAGAGTCGAACCCGCCTCTCTCAGGGCACATTTTTGTAACACTTCGAATTTTGTCTACTAGACCCGAAGGATCAATGTGAGTACTAGGTTTAGTTATTTTTCATCTATTTCGGACAAGAAAAAATATTCATCAATTAAAAAAATCAAAATGAAAAGAATACACATTCAGATTTCTACGTAAACATAATAGAAACTATTCAGACTTGGCAGTCACTTTCTCACCGTCGAGGTGTGGCTTCCCCGTGTCTTTTCTACAAATATTTTTACGGCTTCTGCTCCGACGAGCTTAGCTCACTGGTGTCCCCTCTTCATGAATTTACTCGGGCTTTTAGACTAGCAACTAGGACCCACCCTTTTACTGTGAAACCAATAAAATGTAAACGCAAATTCTACTCCAACAGCTTCTTTTCTCTCACTTCCCGCCTGTAGAATTGCCTTCCGTCAATTTGCTTCCCCGACAGCTATAATAGCCAAGAATGTAAATGTTATGTCAATAGTCATCTCCTGTCTCACTGACTTGCATCCGCTCTCACGTGCTCCTTTCTCTGTCCGCACCGCTCTCATCAGTATTCTCATCTTTCTTTTCCACAATCCCTGACACCGCCTATAACCTGACACTTTTTTGTTACCCCTGCGCCCCAGTGGCAGTAAACTGTCTTGCTTAGGGCGATATGATTACACACACACACACACACACACGCACACAGAAACATATATATATATTTTAATTCAGATACTTCAATCCAAGGGAAAAAAGCAGGAAGGTAAATTCCAAAAAACCGATCCTAATTAATATTAAAAGTTTATTTTAATATTAAAAAATGATACATATTTTAATATTAAAAAATGATACATATTTTAATATTAAAAAATGATACATATTTTAATATTAAAAAATGATACATATTTCATATCGAAATGGCCATTCAACATCTTTGAATTAATCCTTTTTTAATATATATATATATATATATATGTATATATATATATATATATATATAGTTCCTTTCAGACTTCTCTATTTAAGTAGAAGTGATAGGCTGTAAGTTTGAATCTCATCAGTCTTTGATGATTATATATTTAACCCTCTAGGGCCATTCGCATCATATTTGATACAGTATGAAAACAAGCCTTGAAAGAAATATTTTCCTGAAAAATTTTTTAAGAGAAATATTTTATAAATTTCAAATGAAAGCAGTACTGACTGCTCAGTCAATGAATACCAACTGTTTCTTTATAGGGAAATACCAAATGTTTCCTTATAGGGAAATACTGTATCAAATATGATACGAATGACCCTAGAGGGTTAAGTAGTAATTAGTGGGGGATCTGTTTATTACTTCATAACAATATAGAACTGATCCCCCACTTTATGAAAGTAGAAGCCTTAATCATATTATATTATTAACCCTCTAGGGCCATTCGTATCATATTTGATACAGTATGAAACCAAGCCTTGAAAGAAATATTTTCCTGAAAAATTTTTTAAGAGAAATATTTTATAAATTTCAAATGAAAGCAGTACTGACTGCTCAGTCAATGAATACCAAATGTTTCCTTATAGGGAAATACCAAATGTTTCCTTATAGGGAAATACTGTATCAAATATGATACGAATGGCCCTAGAGGGTTAAGTAGTAATTAGTGGGGGATCTGTTTATTACTTCATAACAATATAGAACTGATCCCCCACTTTCTGACAAGTAGAAGCCTTAATCATATTATATTATTAACCCTCTAGGGCCATTCGTATCATATTTGATACAGTATGAAAACAAGCCTCGAAAGAAATATTTTCCTGAAAAATTTTTTAAGAGAAATATTTTATAAATTTCAAATGAAAGCAGTACTGACTGCTCAGTCAATGAATACCAACTGTTTCTTTATAGGGAAATACCAAATGTTTCCTTATAGGGAAATACTGTATCAAATATGATACGAATGACCCTAGAGGGTTAAGTAGTAATTAGTGGGGGATCTGTTTATTACTTCATAACAATATAGAACTGATCCCCCACTTTATGAAAGTAGAAGCCTTAATCATATTATATTATTAACCCTCTAGGGCCATTCGTATCATATTTGATACAGTATGAAACCAAGCCTTGAAAGAAATATTTTCCTGAAAAATTTTTTAAGAGAAATATTTTATAAATTTCAAATGAAAGCAGTACTGACTGCTCAGTCAATGAATACCAAATGTTTCCTTATAGGGAAATACCAAATGTTTCCTTATAGGGAAATACTGTATCAAATATGATACGAATGGCCCTAGAGGGTTAAGTAGTAATTAGTGGGGGATCTGTTTATTACTTCATAACAATATAGAACTGATCCCCCACTTTCTGACAAGTAGAAGCCTTAATCATATTATATTATTAACCCTCTAGGGCCATTCGTATCATATTTGATACAGTATGAAAACAAGCCTTGAAAGAAATATTTTCCTGAAAAATTTTTTAAGAGAAATATTTTATAAATTTCAAATGAAAGCAGTACTGACTGCTCAGTCAATGAATACCAACTGTTTCTTTATAGGGAAATACCAAATGTTTCCTTATAGGGAAATACTGTATCAAATATGATACGCATGGCCCTAGAGGGTTAACATGTATGACATTGTGTTTTTT
Organism: Ascarosepion bandense; assembly: GCA_037127315.1. Taxonomy (NCBI): domain Eukaryota; kingdom Metazoa; phylum Mollusca; class Cephalopoda; order Sepiida; family Sepiidae; genus Ascarosepion; species Ascarosepion bandense. Next base: position 3,647,687 of record JBBBDQ010000991.1, read on the forward strand.
TCTATTGTATTTACTGATCATATTTTTCATTCCTCATTTGAAATCTGACGTGCGAGGAATGAATAACCATTGAAGATCTTGTTTATCTTTGTCTTTTTTGGTTATTGAATTACCACCTTATGGTAGCTATAAAAGGCTTCGTCAGTTTTGCAATGTGTGCTTTTAATATGACAATTTTTATTGTACATCTTTATTAAGAAAGTAGAAAAAAACTTTAAATTAATATTTTAATTTAAATAATTTAAATAAATCCATGAATGGAAATATATATATTATTTTTGGAATTGACAATCAACGTATATACCCATGTATAAATCGGGGTTTTAAGATCAGATAGTTGTTCATAATATAATATGATTAAGGCTTCTACTTGTCAGAAAGTGGGGGATCATAATAGTTCGCTGACTCTGCAAGTGTGAGGTGGAGATTGTGAAAAGAATAAATTATTTATGTGATCAATTTTTTTGGCTGCACAACTTAAACACACACACACACACACACACACACGCACGCACACACACACACACACACACACACATATATATATATATATATATATATATATATATATATATATACATATATATCGCTGGGACAATTTAATTAACGGGATGACATCAGTATTTGCTGGAGTAATGATTTTAGCAAACATTTGTAAGGAAGCACGGAAGACATGTTCCATCATCCTCTTTCTTGATGCACAGACAAGATAAAGTATCCAAAACAGAGCAGTAGAGAAAGTTTTACGTGTTCATGTTATACTAGTTACAGAAACTGAGTGAAAGAAATTCAGAACAGTGGATTAACATCAAGTATATTAACGCTGGTAACATGTCTTTCAGAACCTAATCAAAGTATTGAACACTAGTCAAATGTCATTAGAAACAAAGAACAGTGCGACCAACTAGTATGTAATGTCTTTTTTCCTATGTGGCCATAACTTATGGAGAGTGTCCTCACAGAGAAAGAAGAGAATTGATAGTACAGAGATACAGTTCCATGTATGAAAGAGAACGATATCATTGAGAAAACATGTGAGAAATGAGGTAATTTTAGAAAATTAAACAATAAAGAAAATTATATTTACAATCAGAGACAGTTAAAATTTCCCGGATACATAATCAATAAAAGGACTTAAATAATTCTAAACACACAAGGTGTTTTCAACTATCGCGATGATCAAGTGTTCTCTCAAGGAGACCCCGTTGCCTTGAGCACCAATTGGGATTTAAATTCAACTTAAAACTCAAGTTAAACTCGTACATATGGTCCATCGCCAAAGATGCGAAGGAATATGTAAACTGTACCGCTCTATTAAGTGCCTACTCTTCCTGCTATCCTCTATTTTTACAAGAGCTATCTCAGTCTGAAAATGGAGTCAGTCAGTTAAGTGCCATGCGTGATACACGCTTTGGCTGTCATGTCCGAAAGAGATATGGCTGACTGGCCAGAGGTTTATCCCGCAGTAGGTTGCCATTACTTTCTGCAGTAGACTGGTTGCAAGCCAATGATATAGAACCTAATCTGTCATGTTATTTAACCCATAACTGGAGGGAAGAGACGGACTATTACTTTTCCCAAGGGTATTTGTGCCAAAGTGAATGCAAGGAATTCAACTAGAATTCGAACTCAACCACGCAATACTGATGCCATATATGGGCAGGAACTGCTCAATCTTCACTTTCTAATCTCCAAAATCGTTTCCGCGTCCTTGTGGATGATGCATTATTTTCCACCTTACGAACCCTTTTCCACCTTAAGAAACATTGCAAGCCCCAAGCTGCTCTATTGCTATGGAAAAGTTCTCAGTCGATCTACATTCCATCGTTCCATCAATTCTAAACTTCATGGCTAAGATCCACCATGATATACACATTCTAGCGAACCGCCATTATTCATTTCGTATTCCACTTTTGAGACGTAAGTTTAATTCAAGGTTTTTTCCGCAAACCGCTGCTTTGCGGTTATGACTCCCAAAAGGATGCTTTCTTTGATCACTAGAATCTGAACGTGTCTAAGTCGAGGACAAATCGTTATCTTCCCCATATATCATTGTAAACTGTGCCTCTTAATATGTAATAACTAGCTCAAGTGGCCCTTGGGTACTGCGCAGGGCAAGCATCATTGTACAATAACTGAATCGAATGCAAGGGAAACAGCGTGGAATAACAAGTGACCTACACAAAAAGATTCTTTGAATGGACAGTAGCAGAGTGAGGAAGTGGTGTTGTATAAAAGTAAAATATTATTTAAAACAGAAATGAAGTTGTGCAGAGCCTTGATGGCTAAAATTAGAGAAAGAAAAACAGAGCTGTCCCCTCCAAGTTTTAATTAAAACTTTATTTTTGCTTTTTCCCCACCGAGAAGACTATGCTTTTCTGAAATATCTTTGAGCTCCGTCTTAAAAATTGCCATATGGGCACTTTGGCGTGGTGCGATGGTTACCAAGCTTGTCTCAATATACCAATGCTATTTTCACAGGGTCCCCTTTTACTTTCAGCCTTCTGCCAAACCTAAGTTACGCTTAGAAAATCCCCAGGGTACCTCGACATCGTATAAATGTTAGCAAGCTGTTTTTTTCTAGATTAATTACGACTGTGTAGTTTGTTGGATTTATCACAGGTTGCCTCATACGTCTGGTCATGTGCCACATCTCAACTACGATTTGAAATTCGCCAGAGCCTTTTTAATAAAAGACTTTTTCTTTGTTGAGTTTGCATGGCTGAAAAGAAAAGAAATAGAAAAAGAAAAGAAAAAGAGGATCTTGTAAAGTTGTATGTTGAAATAGTGTTTTGGATTTATAATGTCATTTAAATGCTTAAAATGACAATGCATGTGAGGGAAGAATGTAAGCCTATTTCCACGCCAGTATATATATATATATATATATATATATATATATATATATATATATTAATTATTTAATACAACGGAGTGAGGGAAATTGATATTAGTGGTATTGTTAGTTTTTATTGTAATGCTCGATGTCAGCTTTTTTTAAAAAAATCATTTCACCCCAAGCAAGGCATTCCACTGCCACTATTGCGCAAGGGATTATATAGGGGAAGGTAAAGAGAAAGAGTGGTTAGATATAGGAAATGTCAGAAGGAGGGTGATAGATGGGTAAGGATACCAAGCCTGAAGTTTGGGTAGATGGGAAGAGTGTTTGAAAAAATGGATGCAAGTTAGTGTGTTACAAGGTGTCTATTGACCTTACATTTAAACTCCTGGGGATTGTAGCCGTCGGGGAAGCAATCATGTGGAAGGGAATTCCACAATCGGGAATTGCGAGAAAAGAAACTGTTGAAGTATAAATTGCAGTTACATTTTATCAGTTTCACTGTAAACGGGTGAGATCTAATTGCTGATCTAGTAACTCGTGCAAATTCGTACCTAGGGACACCAGTGATCTAAGTTCATAGGAGCAGAAGTCGTGAAAGTATTTATAGAAGAGACACAGGGAAGCCACGTCGCGCCGGTGAGAGAGAGACTGCAGCCGGTATGCCAAGTCGGTATCGATCACATTACAGACACTCCGCTGTATTTTGTCAAGAACCCCGAGAAGAATAGCAGGGGAACCCGACCAGATATGGCAGCAGTATTCAATGCACAGGCGGATGGTAGATTTATATATGTGCAGAATAGATTGAGATGGAAAAAACTTCCGGGTCCTGCACAGAAAACCGACTTTCATAGCAGCGGATTTAGCAATGGATTCGATATAGTCATTCCACTTGAGGTCCGTTGAAAGTGTGAGACCAAGGAGGCGTAGTGTTTTACTTTCTGAGCGACAAGCCTGGTCCATGCTAATGGGAGGTAGGTGAGATTGTCTATGATGGTTAATTGGTAGCAGCTTCGTTTTAGAAGCATTAAAATTTACGAGCCATTTCTTACTCCAGTCCACTACGGATTGGTGGTCCTTTTCAAGCTCGGCTGCAAGATTAGCTTTGTCGCCCACACCAGATTTTTGATCAAGGCGAGAGTAAACTGTGGTGTCATCGGCGTACATACCTACTTGGGATCTTATAGTATCAGGGAGATCATTAATGTAGATCAGAAAGAGCTTAGGACCCAAGATAGAGCCTTGAGGGACACCCGCGTTCGTATGGCAGTTCTGGGAGGCATGTCCGTTTAAGACCACCTTAAATGTGCGGTTAGAGAGGAAAGACTGGATTAGGTCAAACAAATGTCTAGTTATACAATAGCTCCGCAGTTTGCATAGAAGGCCAGCAAGCCAAACTCTGTCGAACGCTTTAGAGATATCCAAGGCAACGGTTCGGGCTTCGCCATTCTTGTCGAGAGCCTGGTATATATACTCGGTGATGGTCATTAGCATATCAGCAGTAGACCTGGTAAAGCGGAAACCACACGACTTGTCCGAGAGAAGTCTGTGTGATGTGAGATGCTGAACCACCTTGGCGTTGATAATGGCTTCGAGCACTTTGCCAAAGATCGGAAGAAGGCTGATAGGGCGGTAATTTGCGGGGTCCAAGGGTTCTTCAGTGTTTTTAAATATAGGAACTACAGAGGAAGATTATCAACAGGCAGGAAATCAGGAAGTAGAAACGCAGAAGTTTTAGAGCTTAGAAAGGACAGAGGAGAGTTCACGGGCACATTTCTTTAAGACTATGATTGGTATTCCGTCCCCTCCGCTCGCTTTGTGAGGGCTAAGTTTTGAGATTATGTTAGAGACCAGCGAGGGTGTAATGTGGACGTCATTCAGTTGAGCCTCAGTTCTAGGTGGGAAGTCAGGTGTAGAAACTCCAGACGAGTCAAGTCTCGAATTGGTCGAGAATCTGCGAGCAAATCATTCAGCCTTGTCCGCTGAGGAGGTGAGGACCTCCAATTTATTGATTAGTGGGGGAATTGAGGACTTGCTCTTGTTAAGCACTCTTTTACCGAGTCGCCAGTAGTCTTTGGCGCCGAACTTAGAGGATGCTATGCGTTACTTCATTCTGACAGCAAACAACATCTTAGCTTCGTTAAGTATCTTTTTACACTTTTGACGAGCTGAGGCGAAAAGGCGCCTGTTTTGGTCCGACGCATAGCTACGATAGAGCCGGAAGTAATGTTTCCGGTGGGCAATGGCGGCCGAGCAAGCGGGCGAGAACCATGGAGACGAATGAGATTTAAGCTGAAATTTCCTGGCAGAGATGAAAGCATCGATGCCAGCCTTAACCCAGGAAGAGACCTCGGATGCACAGACTTCGACGGGAAGACTAAAAACGTTGTTCCATGGGACGTCACAGAGGAAGTCTCGGAACGAATTCAAGTCTGCTCTTTGGTAGCAGTAGGATATTCTACTGGTCTGGGTTCCTTGGGTAGGGTAGAAGTATGAAATGTTGACGGAAACTACGACGTTATCTGTTTCCGAGAGTGCAGAGCTGTCTGGTGGTGCAAGAGTCTGGGGTGGAAGTGAAGCAGAGGTCTAGTAGTGAGTCCCTTCCGTTAGGGTTGTCGAAGAAGCGCGTGGGGAAGTTCACCACTTGCGTAAGGGATTGGGTGATTGAAAAATTCATGGTGTGGACACCAGCAAGGTCGGTGAGAGAGTTCTCCAGCCACTTGTTTTAGTTGGCGTTAAAGTCACCAAACACAAATATATGGGCAGAGGGATGGGAAGAAATGGCTTTGTTGATATTGTCAGAGATGTTGTCAAGTAACGAGCAGTTAGAGGAGGAAGGGGAGCGGTCGAGAAAGAAGAGATAGCTAATCGAGCTTAGAAGTGAGAGACGGAAGCACATGAAAGAATGATCCAGGGATTCAAGAGATGTCACCCTAGCTAGGGGGAGGTGTTTGCTGACATACACACCAAGCCCATGCATATGAACATTGGAGTCCTTTCTGAAGAGAGGAAGGTAACTAGGAACGTGAAACTCAGAAGAGGGTCTAGAAGGGTCAAGGTTAGTTTCATATAGGGTTAAGATATCGGGTGAGTTAGTGTGAAGGAATGATTCTACGCTGTGAAAATTAGTGCGGATACCACGTTTGTTAGTGAAAGAGACGCAGACGGGTTTGGGCGTTTTCTGACTAGCCGGTTTAGTTTTGCTATTATGTTTGCATTTTTTTCATAGTGATTTAGTTAAGGAGAGGTCTAGAGTAGAATCAGTCGGTCACTTGTTTGCAGCATGTGAAGGATGGAGACTGGCGTGGCCTAAAACATAATGTGGCCTCGGGGTTGCCCACCAAACGTTCATGCAGGGACGCCGTCCATGCGCTATATGGCACTACAAGAACCCCGGTATTATTCAACTTTTGATCAGAGCAGCCTCTCAAGGCGCTACGCAAGAGTTCGGACTTTTAACTACCAGTCGGAAGCAGCAACCAGGAAACTGCCAACCCGGTACCCTCAGAATGAAAAGACGTTGCCACCATACTCAGTAAATGCAAATAGTTTCCAGCTGAACTAACACTAAGACCAAAGAAGGAGGATGAACCGGGAACCCCTTCCTAAACAAGAAACAAGGCGATCACCTCTACTCTTGTTCAAAAGAAGAGGGTGGAGTGTGAGACTGGGCGATAAAAAAAGAAAAGAGTAACTGAAATTTACTAAGTTTTAACTTAGTATAAGTCGAAACGATCCTTGAATGGCAAAATATTTTACAAAGAACGTAAGTTAGTAACAAAAAATAAATAAATAAATGAAAGATAACCCAAAAATAAAGTTAAATATAATAAAAGAATAACGGACCGATTCAAGCGAACTCACCACGTGCAGATAACAGACTGAAAATTGGTATTTTTAATACTATTATGTACTTGTAAAATCCGGGGAATAGAGAAATTAGCTGATAATTAGGAAAAAAGAGAAAAATATAGTTTTTCTACTTTTTTCGTGTTCGAAACGAATACTTTTGAGCCAATGAAAGTTTGAAATATGGCCGTAGTCATAACAAAATATCAGGGTTTCCTTGATGAGGTCAGGCTCGGTTAAATCCTCAAAAATTATTCCTAAAATCGAAAAACAGAGGATGTTATTGAAAGAAAAAGACAGAAAGTTGTTTGGTTTACTATAGCTGAGAGAGAGAGAGAGAGAGAGAGAGAGAGAGAGAGAGAGAAATTAATATTAGCAATATTATTTGTTGTTCTTTATTGCAATTCGCGATGTGAGCTTATGTAAACAAATTAACTATTTTAATACTATCATGTACTTCTAAAATCCGGGGAATGGAACAATTAACTATTTTTGGGAAAGAAAGGTAGGAATATAATTTTTCTTCTTTCGTGTTCGAAGTGGATATTTTTGGGGTAAAGCAAAAAATTTATGAGTAGCTAAAACAAAGTGTCACGATTGGTTTGATGGGGTCAGGCGGGTTAATGTCCCTCAACAGATGTTTCCCTGAGAACAGAAATTGTGGGAATTTACATATCTAAATATACAGGATTATACCTCATTCGTCGAGCCACAAATCGTGTGGGTGGAAACGATCTCATTGATCAAAAGCTTTGAGTCGGCCAAATCCCCCGAGAGGATTGGGGATAGTTATAAAAATCCGAACTTGGCAAGAAAAATTAGTTGTTGTCAGCAGCTGTGAGTTGTTCTCAGAGTTGAGTAACTGTCAGTCGAAATGTAACGTCTGTGGAACAGGGTTCCCAACTGAGAAACCATGACTCACGGCTGGTCACCTACCACAGAACTTTTGGCTAAAAAGTTAATGTCGAATGAAGCCTGCCACCGATTAACTTAAAGAGTTAATGTTGAATAATGCGCCTCAGATAGGAATACCGAAAGAACGTTATTGTTTTAAAACTTAATTGGGGGAATTAAAAATTCTGATTATTCTCGCCAAAAAGCCCGCACTGCTATGAAAATAATTTTTATCAGTTAAGCCGGGAGCGAGCTTCCAGACGACAAGGAAACCAACCCCGCATCACCGCTGCCACATCGCCGCCATTAGCCGCCTCTGATTCGGCAAATACCGTCAAATTCCAATAAGAACCCGAAACAACTTTGTTATTTTTTTTTACATCACCTAGAAAACGGACAGCTCCAATTTTAGAGAATACGTGAAAAGACCTTAACGAAAATTTGAAGCGCTCTGTTTACTTTAACGAAGACATTTTTATTTAAGGATTGAAAGCTCTGATATTCTTAAACGAAAACTCTCTCTCTCTCTCTCACTCTCTCTCTCTCTCTCTCTCTCTCTCTCCGTTGTAAATCGGCATTTCGTCAACTGTATTATCATTCTGACAACAGTATTGTCTGCTCCTGTGAAAGAAAAAAACAACATCTTTTTTTGTATAAAGACATTCTTCGTAACTCTTCAGGCGTGTTCATTTATTTTATTAATTTCTTTTTGGTGCCGTGTTTATTTTTAACCACAGGTGTACACCAGCATCCTGACTGGCTTTGGTTGGAAAGACGCCCACTAAAATTGCACGACACGACCTCTGGGATCAATTCACAACGTGGGACAGTGGCGCGTTGTTGCAATAGACGTCTTTTAAACCAGCATTTGTGACGACATCATCGGACGAGATCGTCACGAGCAGCAACAGCGACCAAACCAACCGGCTAGCCGGGTGGCAGTGTTACAACTGGTGCCGTCACGACAGTCGACGAGGACGAGCGTCACAATTAAGAAACAACCCCGGGCAAACGTGTTACAACATTACGTCATCTGAGCTGTTGATATTTCTTTCGTCGAGCCATGGCTCCTCCGTAAGTCGTGTGGGTGGAAAATAATCTCATTGGTCAAAGCTTTGAGTCACGTAGATCCCCCGAGAGAATTGAGGACAGCTACAAAATTCCAAACTTAGTAAGAAAATAGAGTTGTTTGGGTAGTTTTTGAAATTCCAGTCAAAATGTAACGACTGAAAGGAGAGTGTTCCCAATTGGGGAGCCACGACTCAGAGGCTGGTCGCCTACCACAGAACTTATGGTTGAAGATGTAAAGAAACGTAGAAAAGACTGCCGATGATTAACTTAAAAGTTAATGTCGAATAATGCGCCTTCGATAAGAAGCCCGAAAGGATATGATTGTTTTAAAAGTTATTTGGAGAATTGAAAGTTCTGATTATTCTTAACAAAAAGTTCGCACTGTTATGAAAGACCAAACGACCCCCGCACCGCCGTCGCCACATCACATTGTTATTTGGCTGTCTCTGCAAAGTTTGATAAAGGACGTATTTTTATGTGGAGAATTGACAGCCAGATTGTTTTTTAAAATTGAAAGCTCTGATTACTTTTAACGAAACTTCGGAAGAACTTATTTTTATTTGAAGATTGAAAAGCTCTGTTATTTTTAATGAAACGTCGGAAGGACTTATTTTTATTTGAAGATTGAAAACCTCTGATATTTTTAAACAAATCCTCTCTCCTTTGTAAACTTGAATTTAGAGAATGGTATTTTTTGCTTTGTAATTAATTATTTTTTTTATAAAGACTTTCTTTCGTAACTCATCCAGACGTATTCGAACTTATTCATTTATTTATTTATTTTTGTTGCCGTAATTATTTTATTTTAACACAAGTGTGCACAAGTGTTCGGTCTGGATATGGTAGAAATACGGCTACCGAGTTTTCACAACGTGACTTTCTGAGATCAAAAAACACAGCGTGGGCAGTGAGTTCATTGTTGTAATAGACGTCTTGAGGACCAGCTAATGTGACGAGATCATCACCACTAGATCTCGAAGCGTCGTCATAATTGGTGCCGTTTTGAGATCATCGCAGCAGGCTCCGTTCCCGAACAGGCGAATCAACCAGCCGAGCAGACGTGTTACACTCGGTGCAAGCTTATAATTACACTTGAGGAGTGAGTTCAATCCTCAATGAATGCTTCATACTTTAGGTACTGTTCCATAAAGAAGCTAA